>CAXKVX010001954.1:0-17732 GCA_964058865.1 Eleocharis quinqueflora | reverse complement strand
GCTTCAACCAAGGAAGTCATCTTTGCAAATAGAGTCTTGTTGTGTGTGCTAGCCCATGCCATTGCAGTAGCACTCATGTAATGCCCTGAAAAATGCATCTAATTCAGTTCTATAATCTGATGGTGGCTTGTGTTTTTCATTTAACTGGTTTCTATGTGGTTATTTTGCCTTTAGTAACTGAGTTAAAGTCTGTCCAGAATGTCACCTACTGGCACCAGTTCAAACCACCCAGTAGACTGGTATGGCAATCCCTAGCAGGCTAGTACATAATACCTCACTTGCTTTAAAAGTCAGAGGATGCACTCTGAATAACAGTCCACGGATACAACAACTACGAGGACGACGGCAACAACAAAGCCATTAGTCCCAAACAATTTGGGGTAGGCTAGATATGAAACCCAAACAGTGCACAGATACACTCTGAAGTCTGAACATATTACTTACCGACAAAATGTCCTCGAAGCTCCCCATTGGCTGCTTCCCATCCCTCATATGGTGTACCAGGTGTTTCTAGGCCAGACTGTTTCCTGAAACTCCATACCAACCGGTCGACATCTAACAGAAACAGGTACTCCAGATTTGTCTGCTGCGCTTGCCAGTAGACTGAACCCGACGCGAGCCGAATGTCATGAAGAGATACCTCTGACAAGAAGTCACCCTCTTGTATCCTTGGAGCTAGCCTGGCATGTGAACCCTTGATACTCCTGCCAAGAAAAACAAAAAAGAAAATGATGTGTTTCGGTACTGGTATGAAAGAATTATACTGGATGGTCCTATGTGCACAGTTTTGGTGGGAAGTACTGGTACTCATATGAGATTCAGAACTAACTGATTCTATAAGAGACTGTTGTGTATCAGAACCCAAGTTATTTTTAGCATCCACTGGTAAAGAACTGACCATTGGGCTCTTGACTTACCTATACAGCATGAGCCAGTTAAATTCTTCCACCTGGTGCTTCTCAGGGTTATAAATGCCATCACTACTTGTAATTCTATGTAATAATCTTCTCGGCATTAGATCTCTCCACGTTGTCTCATCAGTTGGTGTCAGGTGATAGTGAGAGTGAGACTTTTCATACAAGGCTCGCACTTCGTCAGCTGACAGTTGGGCCCGCACAGTGTGAGAGGTCAGCTCATCCTGTGTTGGTGAGTTGGTGCATTCTTTTATGCATAAGACCTTATTTAAGAGTGGAAATGCCAGGAGAAGTAGCAATATTTGTACAGCATTTGGGATGATGCCTGTCCTTGTTTTCTAATAAGAAAATAAACATTTGTCAATTGAACCAGATAAAACTTAAATGGTAAAATTTAATGTGTTTATTTTCTCAACAATAACTTAATTTGTAAAGGAGGGTGATCTTGTACTTTTAGACAAAAGGTACTAGAAAAGTAATTTAAAAAGTATCCATTCATTACCTTGAGAAAATCTTACACAGGAAAGGGAGTAACTATTGGGTATAACATTTATATTAAAAAAATAAGTGGCAAGTATGAAATGGGAAAATCTGGTTCCAGCTGAAAAATTCAAAATGGAGGCAAAATTTAGTTGAATGAATTGAGAAAACTCATGCTGAAAGAGGCAGGATTTGCGCGAGGTTCTTATTGTAAGTATGCGAATATTGATTGCGTCATCACTGGTTTAATAGATCGTAAAATTACAACAGAAAAGTAACAGTATCGTTACAAAATATGATTAAAATAGAACGCAAGTAATTGAACTGAGACCTGAAGACAAACGGAAAGAAGGAACACTACACAAAGCACCCGATTTCAATCTCCATATAATTTGAAGTGTGATGCTTGATATTCAGTTCTGCACTCTTTAACTTCATTTCGCTTTCAAAATAGAAACCGTAAAACAAGGGAAAACCTGACCTTTGATCCGAGAAGTGCCTTTCAACTTGGAAAATAAATTGACTGAATGAGAATTACGTTACCTGATTGAACCTGATCGCCATGATCGCCTTTGTGTGTGTTCAAGTCATGATCTTTCTTCTTCCAAAGAAACTGATGCTCGGCTGGGACTAGCAAAAGATGCAAGGTAGCACTTTGTCTTGTCGTTGATTAGTAATTAGTAATTACACACTAAATTTAGAAATCAGAAAAGGATGAGAGATTAGGAATACTAGTGGAACTGACAGATGAAAAATGTGATTTGGTTAGTGATTAAGTGCATCCCTTAGCTTACATCAGCCTTTTTTTTAGGGAGAATTGCTGGTGTACTCATGCAAACTTTTCAAATAGCCTATTTACTCATGATAGCATCATAATATTCAATTTCTCCATTCAAAATTAGAATACTATCTAATTTCTCCATATGTTCATTATATCTGCAATTTTTAAATGTAATTGATCATTTAATTATATTTAATATTTGAAATACCTATCTTGCCCTTTTTGAAATGGACACATCCATTTACCCTTTTCTGATTTTATTTAATAGTGTGAAACGCATGATTGAAAATTCTTTCAAATTTTGCTAGACAGATCTCAACTCCCACCTCATTGGATTTGCAAATTTTTTCTGTTTTCAGTTGTCAAACATCCAGGGTCAATTCTCCTTCATATATTTCTTTGACTGATACTCAACTCCCACGCATGATTGAAAATGCTTTCAGTTGACTGATACTCTTCTTGCTGCTAAAAGCGGTTAGTTCCATGTACCAGTCAAATGGGTATTAGCATGTACCGGTTGCATTTGGTGCCAATGTAAACCATATATTTTTGCCCTGAAAAGAGCAGTTCACTCGAATTTTATAAATGAATCATAGATGTGGAAGCAAATGCTGCGAAGATACAGGGAACATTCAAAGATCTGCTCAACACGGCTTGTCAAGTGATTGACACCATTGACTCCAGTCAAATATACATTTTTAACTGGATGATGCATGATGCATCAAATATAAACCATTGACTCCAGTAAAACCATATTTTTACTGGATGATGCTGGTGTATCTCTTTCAAAGCATCATGCATCATGCAGTTTCTTTAGAACAAAGAAATTACTAGTAAATGAATATTTTCCAAAATCAGTCAAGCAATAATCCGATTTCTTTAGAATTTCGAATTGACAGAATTATAAATTCAAAACATTAATAGTTTTTCCTAATAGACAATATTGTCTTTCACATCAAAATATAGTGCTAGAACTTTAAAATATCACAAAACATCCAATTCAAACAAAAAAAGATGAATAAAATAGAAAAACTAAATATTTTCTTCTTGAAGTAGCTTGAAAATGGTATGTGGACATGCTTTCTTCTTTGATCCAGTATTACCTTTGTTTCTAGTTCTACAAATTAGCACAAATTAGTTTCTTTGTATAATATATAAAAAAAACACATGTACAAGCAAGTAATTAATTGAGAAACCTTTTGACTTTCAATTTCTGTGTCATCCCTCCATGAGAAGTACCTTCACCTTCTACATGAACTGTATTCTTGCATGTTTTCCTATGATGACCAAACTGACCGCAACGACTACATTTGTGTGATCTCCTCTTTGGCTCGTCAGATGGTATTATGCGATTCTTTCGAGGTCGGCTCGGAGGTCGTTTTAGAATTGGTGGCAGCATTTTATAACCCAAATCAAAGTTTAACCATTCATTCTTACTCGGCATGGTGGCAATTCCATTAGCATAAGCTGCCCTCAAACGAGTAACTGTAAAGTACGAATCGACGTAGTTCTCCCAGTTTGGATTTCTAAGTGAGAAAATAAATACCGCTGCATGAACACAAGGAACACCTTTCACTTGCCATGCCCTGCATGTTGGATTTTATAATCGTACGTGCCATATGGGACGCCATATGAAACGACAAGTTTATGGACTTACGTGTTATACAATTATATATTAATTATATGTCATTAATATCCATAATCAAGTGATCAATAAAGTATATTTACATATGGATATAAAGTGTTATAGGAAAGGACCATTTAATGTGCAGAAATCATAGTTGGTAATTAGCGATTTATTGATGGACTGAATTGCAAAATTACCATGCACCTTTTCTAAAAGGCACCTGGTCCCCAAAGACAAGTCATCATCTCTCTCTCAACAGAAAATTTACAGAAAAATTACTCTAAGTAATTAGAGAAAAGATTAAGGAAGAGGAGAGATCGTTGTAGAGCCTCTCCATCGGGTTTTACAAGGAGTTGCCGCGTAAGGAAAAAAGGGAACCGGCGACCGTGACTTGCTCTTTTGGAAGACCCCGCTGCCACACCGAAGAGTGGAGAAGAGAACACAAGAGGAGCAAGAAGAGAAGGGCCGCACCGCTGTCCGAATACAGAAAAGCGTCAATTCCGAGAATTTCAAGGCATGGAACAAGGTTAGGCTTCCGCTCAAGTTTCCGGTTCTCTCTAGTGGTCCTAGGATTAATACTAGAATTATTATCACTGCAACTATACTCTTTCTCTTTTAAATTCACCTCCCATCTTAATCCACACTTTTGTACTTCGGCGCAATAGTCTGTGCTTCTTCTCAAGTCATACCCTTGTAAATTCTAAAACAAAAAGAAAATTAATTATGCATTAAAACATCAAATATTTCACCTTCTTCGGTTTATAATTTATCAGACAGCTAACACATAGGTTCTAGGGGATTTTGTGCCATTTTTTTACAATCATCAGATTTGAACTAAAAAATAAAATATTTCACCTTATGCACTTTGATACCAGGAAACAATACCAAGAATAAAAAACAGTACCAGTTCAAGTTACTTTGGGCTTAAGAATTTAAAAAATATAAATGATCGTACCCGAGAAATTAGTTTTATATAATCATCCACCTTCGGGACCAATGGACCTTTCAATAATCTTGCAATTTTTCTTCTCTGATCAAACTTCACCATTATCTTTTGCCTTATAGAATCAATCAAATACACAACATGTTTGCTCCTCTCTTCTCTTATCCAGTTGTTAAATGTTTCAGCAATGTTATTGGTAAGATTATCACATTTTGCAACAGTTCCAAATTTGCTTCTACTCCACAATTTGTATGTTCCTTCTTAAGATATTGTACAGCTTCTGGACATTCTGCCTCAATCTCATTAATGAAAGCAGTGAAACGGGAAAGAGAGTATGTGCATGCAGCTCTCCATAGGCCAAATTTGAAAATATCCCCATGATAATGCTTCTTAAAATTGCTAAAAAGGTGTCTCATGCATTCTCTATGTTCAGCTAGAGGGTAAACCTTCTCGATAGCATTAATAACCCTTTTTGCATGTCAGAGGAAATCACAAGTCCATTAGGCATCCCAATTGCTTTGTGCAAAGATGTTAGAAACCATTCCCACAAATCTTCATTCTCACCTTCCATGACAGCAAATGCAACCGGATACATCCAATTATTTCCATCAATTGCTATTGCAGAAGCAACCACTCCTTGCCACTTACCTTTCAAATGACATGCGTCAATGCCTATATATGGTCTACAACCCATAAGAAATCCGGATGTACATGCTCCAAGTGCAACAAACAATCGCTGAAAATGTCGTTCCTTTTCATTTTCAGGTTTTGTTTTCAGTTCCACCACACTTCCAGGATTTCTCCTAAGTATCTCTTCTTTAAATGCACCTACTTGAAATAACGAGTCATCCCATTTACCATATATCTCCACTAATGCTAGTTCTTTCGCTTTCCAAATTCTATTATATGGTAATGAAATGCTAAATTTTGTTTCAATTCTTTTCTTCAACTCTGTTGCTGACACATCCCCTCCTTCTCTTATTAAATCATCGATGATTCTATCTGCAATCCATCCTTTATTTGCATGTTTGTTTCCACTCCTATTAACTCCACAGCATGTATGATTTTCTTGTAAAGTTCTCACAACAAAGGTTACCCCATCTTGAGCAACTGCTGCATGAATCCTCCAATTACACTCCCGACTTGCACAAATTGCTGTTACTCGTGTCGGTTCACTCTTATCCAATTCAAACTCGAAATCGTTAATGATGGCATAGTGACTCAAGGCCTTCTAAATGCTATTACATGTGGAAATTGTGCACCTACATCCATTTTAACATCATCCTTGTCATATGAATAAAACTCTCCCTCATACTCGATATTAATTTCATCATTGGTCTCGCTATCAAGACTATGATAACTATTCTCACTGTGACAATAATCAGACTCACTTCCAAATTCCTCCAACTGTTCCGCCCCCCGAATGTCTAAATCAGTTCCAACATTTTCATCTATCCTTACTCAATCTTCTACAAATACAATCTTTTCTGCAACTACGTAAATTACCACTTTTTTTCTCCACCTCATACATTGAAAGCATCATTTTATAGCTGTTGTCATCCTCAATTTGAATAAAGGACTGAGAACTATCACGCTTGTCCATAAAAAGTAGTGAGAGCTTCAAAGTTTCATCATCCATCATAGAACTTACTTCTTCTAATAGTTCTTCTATATTGTAGCTTGCCTCCTCCAAATAAATAGTCTTTTGTTTTCCTGAATAATATTTTTCTTTTGCTCCGTTGTTGATCGGTTTAAAGTATCCATCGTATTTCACTATCAACTGAAAGTATGATGTGCTTATGCTGGAAAAAAAATCAGACATTAAAAAAAATCAGACAATAAAATTGAGTGGTCTCAATGTATTCTGGTATGCATCTACAGTCAAACTTTCATTTATTGGTGGTTTGGTCGATGTAATGTGGTCATGCGCAAGCTTCACAAAAGGGGCGTAACTTTTGATCCGATCGTCGGATCGGGCCGAAATTTTGACAGGAAATCCACAACGCAAAAACCGAAAGGAAACAATCTATGATTTGTTTCGCCCATTTTTCGAGCTCGAATTCGCGATCCGAGTCTTCCTTCATGGACTTTTGGACATTTCTTTACAATTTTAGAGTTTTGAGGCTCTTTAGTCGAACATCAAAATTCGTCTAAAAGAGATATGTTGACAAACATCAAACATCAAAATGTTGATTCGATCATGACTGGTAGAAGATACCAGTTTGAATTCTGGCTTCTAGTCAAACATCAAAATGTTGACAAATCAAGTTTGGGCAATAAACAATTTTGGTTCAACTAAAAGAGATATGTGCATGAATTATAAAGGATGAGAAGGGGAGTCTAGCATTGCTAAAAATCTGAAGAGTGGGAATTTTGGAATACAAACCAAGTTTAGTCAAACATCATAACTTGGTTCAACAATTTTGCTGTCTATCTCGGTTCAACTAAAAAACAATTTTGGAATACAAACAAACAAGAAAAACTACTTACTTTGAGTTCTCGTCAACATTATTACTGAATTTCCTTCTTGCTTTTAACTTCTGACGAGTGGGAACAGATGAGCACTCGATTTGATTAGCGTTAGAGGCTCTAGTTTCAACAGAGGGCATAAAATCTGCATCAATTATAAAGGATGAGAAGGGATCGTCATTATCCATATTAGCTAACAATGTAAAGAGAGGTATATGTTTGACGGGCTGAAGTAGAAGAGGATGAAAAGATCAAAATATTAGGCGCGAAGATGAAGTCACTCATATTTCTTCTTAGTTGATCCAGTTAGATTTTATAAGGACACCTCCATTTAAAACAAAAGGGCATATGTGTCAATTCATTTTTCTAATTGTTAAATAATAATAAAAATTGCAGATATAATGAACATATGGGAAAATAAGATAGTATTCTAATTTTGAATGGGGAAATTGAATATTATGATGCTATCATGGGTAAATAGGCTATTTGGAAAGTTTGCTCAAGTACACCAGCAATTCTCTCTTTTTTTTAAGAATTTGTCTATTTTAATCAAAAAATGAGAAAATAAATTAAAACGAGGAGAAGGTAGTACACCGATTTTTTATTTAATAATTATAAATACGAATTAATTATTAATATTTGGGAATTGAAAAATCGATTATTGAAGAATAGGCGGATCGTGGAATTATTCCACGCAGCACAAATTTTGTCCATATGTCAAATCGGATGCTATTTCAAGTTAGGAAAATGTTTCGCGGATCCCAACTTCGATACCGTCAGCGATACCAACTGGACACGTCCAGTTGAGTTCCGACGAAAATTTGTTTTACTTATGATGCATATTGTTTTCGTTATTATGCATGTTGTTTTCGTTATTGTGCATCTAATAACATGCATAACAGTTAAATACTTATGATTTATATGCTAAGTTCAATATGTTTTTTTGTTCTATTTATGATTTATTATGAAAATTTGTTTTACTTATGATGCATATTGTTTTCGTTATTATGCATTTTGTTTTTGTTATTGTGCATCTAAAAACAAGAATAATAGTCAAATACTTATGATTTATATGCTAAGTTCATTATTTTTTTGTTATACTTATGATTTATTATGTTTTTGTTATTATGCATGATGTTTTTGTTATTATGCATGTTATTTGTATTATTTTGCATGTTATTTACTTGCATAATAACAAAAAATAACATGCACAATAACAAAAACAACATGCATAATAACTAGAACAACTTTTCAAAATAAATGCAACTGGATTCGTCCAGTCCGCATCGATGAGCGTAGCGATCCGCGTCGGTGAGCGTAGGGACATTCGTTTTCAGTGGAGCGTCCGATCAATTATATGCATAATAACAAAAACAATATGCATAATACAAAAAACAACATGCATCATAAAAAAAAATAACATGCAAACTGAATTCAACTGGATCTGTCATGTTGGTATCCTGAAGGTATCGATATATCAGCTCCATTCAGGTTAAATCGGTTCGCACGTGAAAATTTTCCATGCAACCGCAGAAAATCTGAAATGTGAAAAATCTACGGGGCGCATATGCAACTGCAGAAATCCGAAACGTAGACGTACAATACACATCTGCAAAAATCAGAAAATTAAATTGAAAACCCTCCGAAAAGTTGTTACAAACGTGACTTGAACTCAGAATTTCCTCCATGAAAGTCTAATGCCTTAACCAACTGCACTAGACTTTGGTGGCACTTTCATTCACGAGAATTCTGATGGTGCAAGGTGACAGATTTTTTTATTCAATGTAAGAATTTCAAACTGAATCTAGACATTTTTTAAGGAACTTACTAACAATTTCTCATAACAGTCCTTCATTACAGAAAAAAAAAATTAATGCTGATCCGCTCCGCTTCGTTAGATTTTTGCTTCCCCTACAAATCTTTATATTAGATTTTTGTAATTTTTTAAATTCTATTGTAATTTTTCTATATTAGACTTGTATGTTCTAATATAGATATTTGCATATTGTAATATAGAGACTGCATGCTCCAATATTGATACTTGCATGTTTCACATATTTGAGACTTGTATGTTTCAATATAGACACTTGGATGCTCTAATATATAGACTTGCAAGTTCTAATATAGAGACTTGCATGTTTCAATATTGAGACTTACAGTTTCTAATATACAGACTTGCAAGTTTCAATATAAAGATTTGTTTGTTATAATACAAAGACATTCTTAATATAATATATAAAGACTTGTAGATTCTAATATAGATACTTGCTTGTTTTAATATAAATATTTGCAAGTTTTAATATAAAGACTTATTTGTTATAAAATAGAGACTTCATTGTTATAATATAAATATTTGCAGGTTCGAATATGAAGACTTGATTGATTCGAATATGAAGGGAGGCGTGACTGATATCCAATATAGAGACATTCTTAATATAATATATAAAGACTTGTAAATTATAATATAGATACTTGCTTGTTTTAATATAAATACTTGCAAATTCTAATATAGAGACTTCATTATTATAATATACACATTTGCAGATTCGAATATGAAGACTTGATTGACTCGAATATGAAGGAAGACGTGACTGAAATCCATGTCCTGAAGGCCTATATATTACAATATGAAGGAATACGTGGAACATGAAGGAAGACGTGGCTGGAATCCACACGGAGGAGGAGGGCGAGTGGCAAAAATCTATGGCGAAGGAGGAGGGTGAGTGGCTGAAATTCATGGCCTGGTAGACGACGAAGATGAAGAAGGAACACGAGAAAAAGAAAAAGCGAGAGGGAAATGACCGCGAGACGAGCGACAGAAGTTACATTGTTTGATTTTTTGTCGTTATGCTAGAAATGCGAGAGGAGACAAAAACTAGGAGCAATCTCACATATTAAACTTTAAAAAAAAGAGTAATTATGTTATATTTGCAACGTTGGGTCACGAACATTTTTCAGTTACAACATTAATTAATTATCCATAAAATAATTACCATCTATTTGAAATAAAATAAATAATACATTAACTGATTATTCAAATTTAAATTAATTAATTTAACAATTATAGATAATTTGAAGGTGTGGACTAATCAGGAGTATGTCTCTCCCGTTGCTCTCTTCGTAGTGCTAATGATGGTATAATTGTGGCTGCATTTTGACAGAAATTGACAAATTCCTCTTAAAGTAAACTAAATAATACAGACTTACAATAGTATTTAAATAAATAACAATAAATTAAAAACACAAAATTTATATAAGATAACAAATTATAAATGAAACTAACTGACAATATTGTAGAGCAGAAATCGTTAATCGAAAGATCTTCAAAGTTTTTCTCTGACGTAATAATGATAACTTAAGTGTCTTCCTTAAAACTCATTTTTCTGATTTTTTTTTTAGTGGATACAATTATGACATAAGTCACTAATTCATACAACATAAATGAGTATTTTATAATTGCTGAGATAATCTTTGAAATCCAGTAAAATAAATTTAATTATCAAATAGTTCTATTAAAATTGTGATGCATTTTTAAATTCTTAAATAAATTTTACTCATAATAATTAGATTATTATTAGATCGGCTCCTTTAAAATATTCTAACACTCTTGACCTAAACCTCTTACACATTCTTTATATACTAGTAATCGTACTCGTGCCAAGCAACGATAGACATTATGAACAAAAAAGAATCATTTAAATTGTGTGTTGATCAAATACTATTTTTGCATGTATCACATTTTTGTGAATTATTCGACGCATATTCAAAATTATGTGTTCTTGTCAAGTAGTTGTATTAAAAATAAGTAAGCGACTAACTGTCCCCCCTTACAAGCCCCCCTTACACGCTCTCATATAAGTCTTTATACTCAAATGTAGTAGTCTTTATATTTTTTTAGTATAAGTCTTTATACTCAAAAATGATTATCATTGCATTTGTTCAATAAATTATTTATACAAAGAATTAAAAATAATTTATCATTGCATTTGAGTAGGGGGGGGGGGGCGTAAGGGGGACAGTTATATTTACTCTAAAAATAAATGCTTGGAGAAGTGCTTTTACAATTTTTCGCTCGTATTTATCTTTCAACTTCATAACAATATAACATATACATGCACTGTACAACAATTTCATTTAGACGATGATTCTCTAGATATAAGAAAGAAATTGATCCGGACAGCTTACGAAATAACACACAAGTAAAATAAAAAAACAAATAAAGTGTCACAATCAGAATTATCACATGAGCTTAATTATTACTTTGCTTAAAAAATACTAACATAAGAAAAACTAAAGATAAAAATGCTAGAAACACATCTGCTAAGAAATGAAACTTAACATAAGAAAGAGAGCATATTACACTTTACCAGTATTAGTCATCTTGTAGAACCTCCTGGTACACTACATTGGACGTATAACCTCCTTGTTGCGTTACTTTACTAACAGGTCTAATCAAAACCTTTGTATTCCTACGGGATGTCTTTCTTGATAACGCCACGTATAGTTGTCCGTGCGAGAATACTGGTTCATGTAGAGATGGATATATTGTATCGATGAGCTTCTCCATTGACTCGCTGGCATCCGTATAAAGGATTACCATCTCATCGGGTATCCGAATAAAATTTGGATCCACTACTTCCTCTTTTCCATCTCCAATACGCAACAAAAAGGCTGAAAACCAAGAGTCTGACCGAGCTCTCATATTGTGAGTCAGTCGTATCTTCTTCATGGAGGTCCACAGAGGCGACATGCGTAGGCTGGAATCAACTATCTGTGCTCGAGTACCGCGCCTTACGACCGGTAGCACCTGTCGAAAATCACCTCCAAACACCATGATTTTGCCACTGAATGGTAGATTACAATCTGAAATATCTCGCATTGTTCGGTCGAATGCCTCAGCCGCTTGTCTCTTTGTCATAGATGCCTCATCCCAGATCAACAATCTGGCACGTCGAAGAAGTTATGCAACTTCGCTTTGCTTTTTAATATTGCACATGAAGTTGTTCTTCAGTTGGAGAGAAATCTTGAAGCGAGAGTGCGCTGTTCTACCTTCGGGCATATTATTAGCAGCAGCTCCTGATTAAGCAGCAGCAAGTGCAATGAGTCCACGAGAACGAACCTTTGCTAATAATGCTTTGTACATAAATGTTTTGCCTGTGCCTCCTGGATCGTCAACAAAAAACATACCGAAAAAGAATCAACACAACAAATTAGGATCAGATCTATATAAAACTTTATAGGCTCTTATAATATGTTAGCAACAACATGTATATGCATAAAATTGAGTCTTGTAATATGTTAGCAACAACATGTCATGCGTCATGCGTCATGGGTCATCATGATTCATGCGTCATGGGTCATCATGATTCATGCGTCATGCGTTATGTAAGATCGATGCGTCATGTGTCATGCGGCTTGCGTCATGCGTCATGCGGCATGCGGCATGCTTCTTGGTTCATGCGTCATTCGTCGTACGTCATGCGACATGCATAATGAGCAATGCTGCATGCGGCATGCGTAATGCGACATGCGGCATGCGTAATGCGACATGCGTCATGCGGCATGCGTCATGCGTCATGCGGCATGGGTGATTTGTCATGTGTTGTGTGTTATACGTCATGCGTCATGCGTCATGCGTCATGCGTCATGCGTCATGTGTCATCATGCGTCATGCGTCATGTGTCATCATGCATCATGCGGCATGTGTCAAGCGTCATGTGTCATGCGACATGCGTCATGGGTCGTCATGGTTCTTGGTTTATGCGTCATATGTCGTACGTCGCCCGTCACCATTGGTCATGCCGCACGCGTCATGCGGCATGCGTCACGCGTCTCGCGTCTTGTGTTGCATCATGCGTCATGGCCTCATGGGTTATGCGTCATGCGGCATGCGGCAAGCGTCATACATCATGCGTTATGCGTCATGCGTCATGCGTTGTGCGTAATGCGGCATGCGGCATGCGTCATGCGTCATGCGTCATGCGTCATGCGTCATGCGTCATGCGTCATGCGTCATGCGTCATGCGTCATGCGTTATGCATTGTGCGTAATGCGGCATGCGTCATGCGACATGTGTCACAGCGGTTTAGCCCGGGGAAGCGCACAGACGTAGCTACCTGATAACTAATGCTGGGCACTTAGCCAAATTTGAGAAGGTAAACACATATATTTTCTGGTTGCTAAATTTGCATTAGATTATTTCCTATTTCTTTGAGCCGATTTTGCGGAATTTGATCTCGGTTGATAAGGTTGTTGAAGCTCTCTCTAACGATTGCTTACGCCTCTTATGCGTCACTATGGTTTAGCCTGGGTGAACGCACAAACATAGCTACCTGATACATGATATTGGGTATTAGCCAAATTTGAGAAGGTAAACATATATATTTTCTGGTTGCATCAGATTATTTTCGAATTTGTCCTACTGCTTCTACTCGGCTATTGAGTCGACGTAACGACGCCATGGAGGGTTTTTTCAAGACAGCAATAGAGAGGAGAGTAAAATACCTGACATAGAAGAATTAACACATTCAATCCAGAGATTCAAACAAATATTTAAAAAATTTGGATAGTAATTCAGATTTATACATACATTGCATAATTTCCAATGCTATATTTAAAAAATCATCAGCAAAATAAAAGATATTATTTATGAAATTCATATAGTAATATTTCGTAAAATGTACGTTATAAAAAAACAGACAAAAACAACTTAGTTTAAATTCTCCTAACTATGATATAGGTCCCATAAAAATTAGTTATTGTATCATGTGTAGGTCCCATAAAATTTATAAGACAATAGTTTTGAGAAAATACATCAGTCTCAAATATCAATTATATTTTGAAAAATATATGTAAATGCGGATCTTTGAACTTCAAATTAAATGCATGAAAAAATAATTAACAAAAGAAAATTTCAAAGCAGGGTTGAATATTGCACCGTTTCATTAATTTCATGATTTGACGTCTAACCAAAATATCAGAAAATAAAATATAAATATTTATATATATATATATATATATATTTACAAATTAACTAACTCGTTCATTTCTTGTAGTTGTAAATTGTTGGCAAAAATTATTGGTTAGTAGTATGATTATATAGTATTTTAAAATACTATAATTTTTTTACTTTGTCATAGTCAAAGTTATGTGGCATTTAACCAATTTTTTAGTTAAAAAATAATGAATAGTTTAAAATATTTGATACATTAGTATGGTAATGAGACTATGAAATGAGTGCTTGAAAATTAGTTTGTACATGAAATATTAATAGTTTAAAATATTTTGGCACAACTTTCCATTTTCTTCCCTAGCTAATAAAATGCAATGCCACGGGAGATTTCAATATGTGAATAATTAGCCTTATAATACCTACCATATATAATTTATACAAATGGCATTATTGTCCTTATAGAATCAAGCATTGTGTATCAGTATCCTCTGGTTTGAAGGGTATTTTAGTCCATAAAAAAGTAAGACTATGACCAAATGGAGAACTTCATTTCTTAGATGCTTTATAAGATAGTATAGATTAGTTCCAATACAATCAGACCGACTTGCTGATTAAATTCGATTATATAAGATTTTGTCAGTGTCCTTTTGGAGTTGGATCAGGTTGGGTTCGTGGGACAAATTTTGGAAACTGTTTGTTTGATTCTGAAAAAATAAGAATTACATTCATGACTCTAATTTCAAAAGTTTGACAATTATGATTCTACTTTTTGTGTTCAGTGTTCAGTGATATTTTTTAGACGCACGTGTTTAGAAATTGAGGTCAATCAAGTTGGCAAAGAAAATTTTTATCAAGTACTTTGAAATCTGTGTTCACGTCTGGACGCAGCGTCTTAACGTGCGTCCAAATGTAGCATTCACAATGTTTTCTGAACACATCGTTCAGACGTGAACGCAAATTTTAAATTTTGCACCATACTTAATCATTTTGTTGTTTGTTTTTGCAGCTTGAAGCATGCGTTTAGTCTGAACGCTGAACGCGAAAAATAGAGTCATGTCTGTCAAACTTTTTAAATCATAGTCATGAATGTAATTTTTATTTTTATTAGAATCTGATAAAAAATTCCAAATTTTGTTGTTACTGTTTTTAGTACCTTGTGCATACTAGATATGAGATAAGGTAATCAGAGTTTACGCCGTATATATAGGGAGCTGATACGTAGATATCAATATTAATATCGACTATCGATACCGATGTTATTATGTACATTTAGTTGAGTTCTTATGCATATTATTTGAATTATTATGCATGTTAGTTTTTGTACTGAAATAATTAAGCATGCTATTTGAGTTTTTATGCATATTATTTTGTTAACATGCATAATAATTTTTCAGTATAAAAATAACATGAAATAACATGCATAATAACTCAAATAATGTGTATAATAGCTCAATTAAATGTGTATAATAACATCGATATCGATAGTCGGTATCAATATTGATATCTACAGAACAATTTCCATATTTATATTTGTTAATTAATGAGTAGTTCATGTCAAATTAATTTTTATTGGTATTTCTAGTTTATTTTATAAATCTTGTTTATTTATTCACTTCATTGATTCAAACAACAATTTTACGGTATCCCTTCAACATGCTTTGCCGGGAGCCTTCAAACAGATAACCACAAGTATATAAAGATACGAACATGAAGTTTAGAATATTTAAATATTTTTAATTGATATTTTTTTTTTGATAAAATTAATTATATGCTCACTGAAACTTTTGAGAATGAGTTTACTATGAACGAAATTTTAAAAACACAAATCAATTACAATCATTAATTGTCATCAGTAATTATGCAATCAAAATTGATTTTACCATCAATAAAAATGCAATCAAATTAATTTTATCCATAACATAATTTGCCAACTCTTGATATTAAACATTGTCCATCAAAATATATTCGTTTTTTAAGTACTCATCACTTCTTAAATATTTTTAAAATGTCTCTATGTCTCAATTAAATAATTTAAATTGATTTCTTAAGAAAAACTATTACTCATTGCCATCAAATGAAAATAAAAAATAACCTACTGTTAATAAGCAATTATTTTATTAGATATAATAAATGCCAAACGTTTACTTTGACATTTATTATTTTCTTAATAAAAGTTACTTGCTTCAGAAGTGTCACCGGAAGAAAGAAAAGATATTCGAAGATCAAATCTTTCCATCAAATATATTCATTTTGTTATCTTTCGATTCAAAATTTGAGTAATTATATCACCCCTCTGCTCTGTCAAAAATAAGCTCTGCTCTGTCTGCTTTAGTCTGCTCCGCTATGTCCGCTCACATGCATGTCTTTATATTTAGGTTTAAAGTCTTTATATTTAAATTCACACCAAAACTGCTACAAAATTTTTAATATAATGACTTGCAATACAATTGTTGTAAGTCTTTATATTAGAATACTGTTATCTACAAATCTTTATATTTAAATTTACTGAAAAACTGCTGCAAAATTTTCTAATATAACGACTTACAACAAAAAAATAATAACTTGCAGTAATATAAAAACTACAGTCCTAAATATAAAGACACGTATAGAAGCGAACAAAGCAGACAGACATAACAAAACTGAAATGAACAGAGCAACACATTAATTATTTTTTCTAATAAAAATATGTAAATGAGACGTGTAAGAGAGGTTGTTGATAAGTCTCTTAAAATTTAACAAATTTTCTTCTTTTCTCATTCCCTTTCTTTTCTTCCTTTCCTCTCTTGTGTCTGGAGCAAAGTCTAAAGAAAAAGAGTTCAACAACATTCATAAATAATTAACTAGTACATGGCAACTGCAATTGTGTGTTAAACTTGATTTTATTCTATCAATGTTTTGTATGTTTTGGTGTGAGATTGTGAGTAAGACAGTTAGACATCGGGTCACGAATTGAAGCGACAACAATTGTTGTTTAAGACATGAGATAAAACTAGAGTATCACTCCAGCGCGAAAAAGTTAAATTTTAAACTTTCATATTGCAATAATAAAATTATAATAAATTATTTAAATTAAAAAATATAAAAAACAGGGAAAAAGTTTTGCAAAAAAAATATGCAGTAATTTTACTGTAGCATGAATAGTGAAAACACTGTTCATGCTACTGGAGAAATGAATCGTGGTGGTCATATCGCGCCATGAGTATATTAGATAATCATTGCGTCTTTTTAATTGAGAATCAACTTTGTTGAAATGAGAAATGACAAAAATTTGGGTACTCTAAAAATAGTTACAACTTATACGAAATATTTTAGTATATGTAAACCGTTCAATTTATCGAGATTGATGAAAAATAATTCACTTTAATTTTTATTGCGTTATCTAAGAAATTATTTTTCACAGATCTCAAATAAATTAAAATTCTAGTGTACTGATTTCTTGAAGTGCTAGTGTTTGCCACGAGAGATAAAAACATTAAAAATATTGCGTTTGATTTTTGATAGGTATATATAGTAATATTCGTATTTTATAATAAATTATAAATTGCATCGCGACGTACCGCCGCTTT
>CAXKVX010001953.1:0-82421 GCA_964058865.1 Eleocharis quinqueflora | reverse complement strand
GGGCCCGTACATTGTTACTGGTCTTATTTAATAAATCGTGATAACAATTTATTAGTGAATATAAGTATTATAGTAACATATGACAATAATATAAATATAATTAATGCAAATCAATTATACACCAACGAAATCTTATTGACATATTAAAATAATTTTCTTATAATTGGATATGAGAGAGGATTATATATGGCGAGATTACAATACTTGAATATTTTGAAGAACAAAATTACTAAGATTAAATCTTAACTATCGCTCGATCATGATAGTATAATATAAGGTTAATTTTCATTCCGAAATTTGATTAAATCAATCATGATCATTGCCGGATCTGAACATCCAAGGTGCCTAATATGCAGAGATTACGACCCTGATGTATCACACATCTCTTTCTTCATTCAAAATGCTTATGCTAATTAATGTTTATAGCTACATTATTAATTATTTAAGAGAAAATATTTGATTTTCTCATCTTTTGTCCCCCGCTTTCGTCATCCACCCTCTTTTCATTTTGTCTTATTCTTATTTTGCATCTTTTCTTTTTTGTCTTGTTCATACCAACTCTCTTGGTGTTCATGTTAACAGTACATACATTCATATTTTTTTTTATTCATTGTCCGTAGACTTACAACACACACTCACAACAAATCAGAAAATAAACTTGAATCCCTCTAAAACTGCCCCCGCCAAAACATGAACCCCAAACCTCTCCCATAGAGGTCTTGCGCCTTACCACTACACTAGGTAGGGCTCCGCGCATATATTCATACTAAGTTGAAACGTGTTCATACTAACTTCTCTCATGTTCATACCAGCTTCAGATGTGTTCATAATAAATTCTTTGTTGTTTGTACCAACTTCAGAGGTGTTCATACTAAATTCTCTATTATTCATACCACTTCACCAATGTTCATACTAACTTCATAGATGTTCATACTAATTTTCGAGGTGTTCATACTGACTTCATTAGTGTTCATACTAACTTTCGCGTTGTTCAGACATACTATCTAGTTTTCATCCATTTTGTGTGTTTATAGTAACACATAATATAGCGTTGTTCAAACATACTATCTGGTTAGCATGAAAATCAGTTAGTCTGAATAACAGAAAAAATAGTATGAATACCACGGAAGTTAGTATAAGCATATGGAGTTGTTACTATAAACACCGGTGAAGTTATTATGTGCCTCATTCTGTGATGAAAATTATTAGTTACAGTTTTAAGTGCACAACATTCTTGAAATAGCTAGTATGAATACATGTTTCAACTAATATGAACACATGTTTTTATTATTTCTAAAGGTACAATATCATATGGAACCGTATTGTCAATAACACTATCTACTTTTGATCTTAATTACCTAGCAATCTAAGTTTGATGCAATTCAAGTAAATAATGCAAAGACAGTAAAGAATAAGAGCAAGAGAGCAAAGAGACACGCGATGTTACGTGGTTCAGTCTATAAAACAGATTAGGCCTACTTCATGGAATCCCTGGATCCAAAAATCGCTCCGTGAATGATACACTAAATCACAAGTGTTTAAAAAAGGGAGCATATCCAAAAGACTGCAAAATCTTTGCAAGGAGCAACACCAAACTTGCAAGGTAACAGTCTTAATTGACAATACAACCGAAAACAAGAATGATCTACTTGACAACACAACGTAGATCACCAAACAAAATAGAAACAAAAGTTATCACAAATCGACAATTAGACAATAGCTGTCATAAACTCTCTCTCATGTTTGGATGTTTGAAGGAGAATGCTTATGTACTCTTTCAGGTGCTCTTTGTGTGCTTGTATACTTGAGGAATAACTTTAATTCTTAGTCTACTGGCACGTACGTAGCAAGTTTATATAGGCATATCACATCTGAGATCTTGAAATCTTGAATCAGGATTGCTTCCGTTGTTGGTTTAAAACCACTATCCGAAGATACTTCCTGAAGGGTGGATGTTTCCTGTATCGAGAAAGTTCTAAGATTCTCACAGGTTGTTCACTAGTATGGGCCTCTAACACAAATTACGGCCGTTTGCAATTGTGCAATTTTCACTTCTAATTATGAGAGAAGGTGAATTTAATAACAATAAATAACATCATACGTCCATAATACAATTCAATGATATAACTTGATAGATTTATGGGGTACCGAGAGTTGCTCAGTGTTCTTGTTTAGAAATTAACTCTATTTCAGTTTAAATGGCATTTTTGAAAAAAATGGGGTTTCCCTTGTATTTCTTTTTTCTAATGGTCAGAATCTTCTCTCCTGAAGCACCTTGTGAAGTTATAGATGCTGACAAACACTCTCATGTGTTTTATGAGGCAGAATCTGATATATGGATGGTGTTGGTTTGTACCTTTGTTTCATTTTTATGAGGCAGAACCTGATATGTGTTTTAAAATGTTTGTATTTCATTTTTATGTTGTTTATTCATGTATTTTGGCCCTTGTGAAATTATGTTTTCATTAATATAAAGAATGGTTGTATAGGTAGCACAGAGAGTTACAATTGTAGATCAGAAACTAGCAAGAGGTTGGGAAGGAGAGAATGCGTATCATGTAAGTGGGTACTGGTACCTCATCGTAGATAAGAGACATAATGATGCACGAACGATAAAGAAATTGGATAGATAATGGAAAAAGAGATTTTGGTTGAGATCACATAAATTCTCAAGTCTTTGATAAAAACTGATACATAACAATTGTCCTGTGCCAAGAGACACGACCAACTTTAAATAGAAAAAGACCAAATCCGAAAAGACAGAAAATACATAAAAAAATGCAAAAAGACTCTAAAAACTCTAAAAATCGCAAAGAAACACTGCACCAAAACAGAGCATCTGCGACCGGCGAACCGGTCGCAAATGACCCAAATACGGTCGCAGAAGGTGATCTGCGATGAGCACCGGTCGCACCAACTCTGGACGCAGTTCGCTCCTCGCAATTGAGTCATGCTGACGTCATCACGGTAGCAAATGACATCAGCACGGTCGCAGGTGGTTATTTTGTGCTACCAACATATCCGGTCGCAGATCACCTTTCTAAGAGGGAATTCCGGTCGCTGGAGGCATTTTTCCTGTCGCATATTTGTCTAAACTGGGTTTTGTTTGTTTTGTTTTAGTTATTTTCTTCCAAATTATTGCATAATATCATTGATCAACGAATACATCGCGAAGATGTACCAATTGCATGAGACACTTCTAAACTAATATACCCCACTTCACAAACCAAACTCTCAATATCACACAAAAAGATAAAATAAAATCAAACCACATTTGCCTTCAGCGTTCACTTGATTAGTACTCATCAATATGTCAAAATAGAATTACATGTATACAAGAAAACCACTTCAAAATACCTCTCAAATCCGATCCTTTGAACTCAGGAATATATTCCTTGTGTGATATTACACAACAAAAGAAAAGAAAAACAAAAATAACAGAAAAAAAGGAACACTATTTTTCAGCATTCAAGGCATCACCGAGATAAACTTTCAAGCTTGTTCTCATTGTCTTCCTTCCTACAACATTGCATTTTCTCATCATTTCTACAAACTCACTATAATCTATCTGGTCTCCTGTGAACAAGCCATATAAAATATTCAGTTAGAAGTTATAGTTGGTTTTTGTACCACAAAAAAGGCAAAAGTTAGTTCCTGAACATTATTGAATTATCTAAAATTTGTATATTAGGCTCTCTGTACTTTAATGTACATGTAGAAAAAATATCATTCATTTCTGAATTATTTACATATTTACCATCTTTTAAAAAAATAGAAAAATAAAGCCCCAATGTAATGACAATTTTATAGTATGCTTTTGCCTTGTATTGTACCTGATCTTAAAATTTTGGTTCATTTCTAAGTTGTTTTGACATTTTTTTAGCCACAGTTAGGGTTATTCAAATTGTCTTTTCCATGAACTAGTGAAGCAAAGAAATAAAATAAAAATGTTCCTGAACCAGTACAGAAATAAATGCAAATGCTTACTATAGTCTCTTTGTTTTCAGTGTAATATATTGTCTAGTTTTCCGACTGGTATGACACTCGTAAAAAAACTCGGTCGTACTTGGTGGTCGGTTGTTGCTCTTCTCCTGTTCAAAAATAAAAAAGTAAATTTTAAAGTTACAAAATATGATAATTTTTCATCACAGAGGTAATGCATGTTCATTCAAAGAATGTACTATTTTTAAAGTCTCAAGGAGTCATTACGAAGTTGGAATATACTATCAATCTGTTTCATTTTCAAATTAGACCCTATGATTCTAATCAAATAATAAATAGCGTAATGATTCAATATTGAACAACACAAAACATCATACCACCTACGCCAAATAAAAACTCAAGAGTCTCCTAGCAACTCTATTTGTGCTTTTGTACTAATACAATAACAAATTAGCAATTTTTCTTTAATGAATAGACAAACTAAAAAATAAAAGAATATAACACAAGAAATTTAGAAAATAAATTATACTCAAATCTTGCGCGTGTTCTTATGGATTCGATCAACCAGTTCCATATAAAGCTTGTCAGTTATCACCTAATTAAACAACACACAAAAAAGATAGGAACCTATTGAGCATAGTCTATTCTTAATTACCTTAAAAATTTGGACGTCTTGTATTTTCAAGTCAATAGTTGATGGAACTTGCAACTGTCAGATGCAACGCTTTCTGTTGGACTGGGTGTAATGACACTTACATGCAACCTCACTTGAAACCAACACACATGCATGCTTTATGTATTGTTAAGCGTGACTGATCTAAAAATAAAGGGTGATGAGTGTTTAAACCTGTCAACATTATAAAAAGAAAAAGAAAAGAAAGACGTACAAGCAATTGTTTGGTGAAATATAACTACTTGGATTGAAGCTGTCAATCGCAAATCACATTAAACGCTTCTTTTTCTTAGATTTAAAGTTTATATAGACGAGGCAAGTATGATCGTTCATGTTTCTGACATATTGAACCGTGCCAGGTCGATTTTGTACAAACAATTTTTCAGTTTTGGTTTCAGAAAAATGACATTTATTCTGGTAAATATCACTGAATACAATTAAATCTTCAAAACTAAGAATTATAGAAAATTAAAAAAATATTTACCTAGCAATTTAACTGTTGACCTTGTGCTACCATTTCACAGAAACAATCCCAAGCGATTTACTACAAAAGAGAAAAAAGTTTAGCCCGGATTCCACGATTAATAGGAAATAAACGAGAAATCAACGTGCTAACCCTACTTGTAATCAAAAGAACTAAAAGATTGAAACGAAATTCCAAATCAAAATACTAATCAAATAGATGAAATAAGTAAGAGAACTAAGCATGTTTTATTCCTCTAGTGCTGAATTGAAGAGCTTCTGAGTTCTGAATACAGAAAAAGGAAAAAAAAGGGAAATAGAAAACCTCGGTTTGATCAACGGGTTCACCGTAGCACCTATCTCCCTCCTCTGGAGCGAAGCACCAACCACACCACCACCCAGCCAACTACCACCCAGATGGGGAAGAAAGGGGAAAAGAGGATTGAATGATGCAGTATAGAGCGAGATGAGAAGAGAGCAAGGGGATTGAACTCTTCTGCGGTGGTGAGATTAGTGAAGAGAGAAAGGGACACAGAACTGGAGAGGTTTTGCTCTTGCACGCTTGAGACCTGAGAGAGAGACAGAGAGGGATCTAGGTGGAAGACAGTCGCCGGAGTTGGAGGAACGAAGTAGATCTTAGTTTTAAATGGTGAAGAGACGATCGGGTCGACTGGTAGCGACATATTCCAAATGGCGACCATGGCCATGACATTCGATCACAGCTGTGGTCGCATGCTGAATTTGGTCTCGCGCTGACCCCGTGAGCCCGTTAAAAAATCCTGCTGCGACCTTATTTTGGGCCGGTCTCAATTACGGTCTCAAATGAGCTTTTTTGTTGTAGTGAAAGATCCAAAAGTCCATGAAGGAGGATTCGGATCGCGAATCCGGGCCCGAAAATGAGCGAAACGAATCATAGATTCGTTTTGTTTCGTTTCGGGCTTTGGGCTGTGGATTTCCTGTCAAAGTTTCAGCCCGATCCGACGGACGGATCAAAAGTTACGCCCCTTTTTGAAAAGCGTGCGCATGACCATATTGCATCACATAAGGTATCTGGAGCAACTCCGGCTGGCAAGGTCACCACTCTAACAAAGGTCTGGATACTAGTCAAAACACCCTATGTTGCAAACTTGCAATGTATACATTTATAATGTTTTGGCATAATGTCAGAGGTGTTTGTGCATGAGTCACTCCTATATTTGAATAAGCTTTAGAGAAGAGGTGGATATAGTGAAGGGGAGATGGCTCAGGGATAATTCCCATCAGGAAAAGGATATTGAAGTATGCATCCGTGCCAAAAATAATGCATGGCTGGTTGCGAAGGTCACAAGAGGAAATGAGCTGTACATGGTTTTGGAGAAGGCTAATGAGCGAGACTCTTCTTCATGCAACTGATGCTGTTGAGTAAGTTCAGCAACAGGTGCTTTATATTTCACCTACTTCAAATTGACTGATTTTTATGTGATTATCAAAATGGGGATGAATAACTCCGCCTATGTTTTACATAGTCGATTCCAAATCCGAAAAGAATGAGGGTTGTGATAAGCTTGACGAGCCAACGTAAAAATTCAGCCAATCTTATGGAACTGAAATCCAATACGAGCTTCATTTCTAGCCCACCCAATTGCTTGGGACAAAAGGCTTTATTGTTGTTGTTGTTGTATCAAATGGGGATGAATGTTGATATTAGTTTTCAGGTACTGTGATGGGGATTTCTCCATGGAGTACTAGGCTACACTGCCATGCAACGTGTCCATTTCAATTTACTGACTGACAACATTATTGTTTACTGACGATCTTTGTCCAGTAGTTTTTTGAAGTCGTATTTGTCTTTTTTCCTTGTTGGCAATTACGGGATGTGTTGATATCCAATTGTCACTGATTTAGATCGGAATGGAATATAGGGTTGAGAATGATAGAAGACTATTTTATGGAATCAGGGGGCAATATATAGTTTTTGTGTTTAGATTTAATCAAGAGGATTAGATTAGTATAGGATATAGAGTGTGAGTATGTGTTGATTGCTAAAGTGTTGTTTCTTATATGTTGAGTACTTGAGTGTAACTTCGTTTTTGTTATAAAAATGAAGTGGTGGCGCTTTCTATTTCTTTCAAAAAGAAAAATTGAACTTTTTTTAGTACTTTTTCTAATTGGTTGCAGGAAACTCAAATTTATTTGCTAATTTGCATATTCTAATAACAATTTGCTTGCAAATAATAATCTCAATTCTTTAATCGTTAGTCATCAGAATTGCAAGGCTGAAACCATGACGAAATATAGACCTGCCTGTTGATCAGCTGATGAAGAAAGAATCTCGTGTTTAATTTGTGCATGTAGCAGACTGTTGCCATGATAAATGTAAATGTTAAGACTCAAGTTCAAGTTTCATTGCCCTTCCAAGGACAAAACAGAAAGAAGATAATGATTTAACAATCTGTTCTTATTCTTTACAAGTTACAACAGATGTAATTAGGTGGGATTAAAGTAAATCAAAAGAAGCAGAATCCAACCGATCACACCACTCTTGCACCAAGGAATGTTAATACAGGAGAAACAATCAAATTCAACCAAACGTAATATATATATATATATAGACTTATTCCATCTGTAAAATAGATAAAACTTGAAAACAAGGTAACACGAAATCTTTTACATATATACATTAACTGATCAAATGAACAACAACATTAATTGCAAGTTCACACTTGTAACTGATCAAATGAACAACAACAAAATAGATTTATTCCATCATGGTTTGGACTGCAGGAGCACTTTCTGCTTCTGCCCTTTGGTTTTGGTTTTGCAGTATAATATTTTGTGTATATCCTGCCACAAGTAGAGACCATTAAAATTCAAGTTTCATAATTAGATGGCTAAAAAAAGCATCTCTAATTCATCAGTAGTTCAGTACACTGCAAGAAATTATATTGATCCTTGCAGAAATATTAATATCTTCTATCTATTTACAAAAAGGATATTTTTCAATTCATAAAATGTTCACACTGAGTGAGAGAGATTGAATACCAAGTGTCATGTTGAAACCACGGTTCTGAAGTTCACGGTACTCCTGGCATAAGGCACAAGGTTCACAGAAGGCATGAACAAGGCAATCGGGGCACGGATCCTCGACAAGAGAATACTGTGCTCTCAGCTTATTACGATAACTGAACGAGTACACCCAGTTGCATCCCGTAAACATCATAAGTGCATATATGAATGCATTTGTAATGCAAGCTGTGACAATTTAAACATCCAACAATTATCAATTTAATAACAATATGTACGAGAGCAAGCTTGTAGCTTAAAACATAACTTGATTGCAACTTACCCGTCATCCCTTGGTCTGCGATGTTCGCAATCCGGCCAAAAGTAATACATGGACAGAATGCAGTTGTAAGACCTGCAAATTCACCAATACTTACAACACTTGTAACAAAATATCCGACCTCTTCTTCAAAATTAAACAAAAAGAAAGAAAAATAGATGTTACTTACAATTCCCCTGATCCTGCGCACACTCAAATAAGTGACTTAACCAAAGCTGAAGATTCGGGGGTGGGTAGGGCATTACTGGAACAACTGAATTATTTGGATATGGTGGATAATTTGGATGCACAGGTTGTACATAGTCTGGTTGATAGCTCGGTCCGGGCATCTGTGGCTACGGGCCCTTTTGGTGACCATTGTTGTAAGGATTTGTTTGAGCTGTCGGTGGACAGGTTCCATATGTCGATGTTTTTCGGCCTGATGGCCTTTCTGGTTCTTCATCTGAGGACATTGTTACTTTGTTTTTGGGAAGGGAAGGGAAGGGAAGGTGGTTCTTTCTTTCTCTTATCTTAGGTTACTATATGTTTGTTATATGGTACTTTTGAGTTTTAGCACAAGTATATATATATAACACAGGAGGGGCAAATATACAAGCCTTCGCTGTCAAACAAATTCAAAAACGATATCTTTCTTAAATGAGAACCAATTAATTAATTTAACTATTTTTTCCTTTTTTTTCCATGGAGCCTTATTTGAGCAGCACACGAAATTATTTGTTTTTTTACAATGAAGTGGATGTCAAAATTCTAGAAAAAAAGTGTCCGTTTCATTTATTTTCCAGCGAGCGTGAAACTTTTGGCGCCCGTTACCTATCAAATTCCTTTTCTTTCACTAAACTTTGATTTTTTCTATTTTAATGCACCTGAATTGTTAATATTTATTAGAAGTTACACATGTCGTTGCATGATAACTCCGTTAACAGAGGTGGCAGAATCTGTCCGAGAAACTCGTCCGACCCGACTCAATATGTTTGACTCGATCTGATATTTGATAAAATCAAATTAGTTTGAACTCGACTCGATCCGACCTGAGATGACCCGTAACCCAATCCGACCTGAGATGACGCGTAATCCGAGACAAAACGACACATAAGCGACTCGAGTCCAACCCGATCTGAGACTATCCACAACTCAAGATGGTGCGATACATGAGGACACGAGCCCGACCACCTGACCTATGACGACCCGCAACCCGAGATGAGACGACACATGAGGACCCGAGCCCGACCCGACCAATCTTGACCTGATACCACTTCTAAATCGGTCTAATCTTATCTTCAGTAAATCTAATTATACTATTAAATTAACATCATACAAAAATTAATAACACAAGTCAATGACGCGTTCCGATCTTGTCCGATTGAACTTAAAACTCAAAATAATAGCGAAAGTTTTTGGTGCAATCCGACCTGAATTCGATCTGATCTCGTCCGACTCGATCCAAGACTCGAAAATTGCCAATGCAGCCCGACCCGATCTATTACCCGAAAAAAATTAATGCGACCCGACACCCGACCCAATTTCACCCGATCCGATCCATGACCCGAAAGTTATCGACACTGACGTCCCAAAATCTGATCCGACCTCACCCGACCCGACCTGCAACTCGACTTTTGTCGACAGTCAAACCGACCCGACCCGAATTCGCCCGACCCACCCAACTTCCCACCTCTAATTATAGCACCGTTTCAATTTGTTCCACTCAATAAACTTTTTATTTATTATTTATGGGTTTACACAACACACCATTTCAAACTTAAAAATAAATTTGAAAAAACTCCCTTTGAAAATAATTCTTACTGGTACTTTGATCTCCAGACCGCTCCACAAAGGTCTTATTGCTTACCACAGGATTCGGCTTGTTCCACTCACTATAATTCGCTCTTCTATTTGTGTTTTATCATCACTGGGAACATTGTTTAATTATTAAAATAATTAGTCAAGCAAGCGCATGGATTTTGTTTGTATTATTGTAATTATAAATTAGTATGTTGCAACTTGTAATTTCAAAGCTATGGATGCATGCGCCAGTTGTTAAGAACCTTCGAGCTCTTATACATCAATTAATAGCTTATACTGCTATACATGTAGGTGAAATTAGTTTATGTGGTCAACAAATTACGCGGTAAGAACCTTCTTGCAGCTCTTGTACATAGCTTTTGTTTTTCACATGATTCTTTTCCAGTTGATACCTAAAAGCGTGTCATTGGTAATATATATTCAGCTTTATCATAATATTGTTACTTCGTTTATTAAAGTTAGTTTGATTTTCTCCCATTGAGTTTGGGTCTTATGTGAAATCTGTAAGGTCCTTGTTTATGTTGAGAGACGAGATAGATCTTTGATCTACTACTCGTATATTTAGGCTCACACACAGGTCTTTTTTTTTTTTTGATTTATTGTCCGTAGGCTTACAACACACACATCTACAAACAAATCAGAAAATAAACTTGAAAAAACCTCCCTAAAAGTAGCTCACAGCGGGACTTGAACCCCAGACCTTTTCCATGAAGACCTTGTGTCTCACCACTGCACTAGTTCGATCGGTTACTTGCTAGTTCGCATGATTACTCTCACAACTCACTTAAAATATGTGGCGCTCAATTTACTGTACCGGATCGAGGAAATATTTATGGAGGAATTAAAACAAAATAACTCCGATCGAAGAGGAAAGATACATTTGCTGCAAAACGATTTTCTATTAAACGCATAAATCATTACAATGGTTTCTTTCTCTTATTTCCTTCTACAATATACTCCTATTTATACTAAAAGATACAAAAGTCTACAACTACTATCATAGCATACTATAGCTCGTTAATAGTAACATAAATCTTTGCCCCATGTATTTTCTCTGACTTTGATGGCATCTCTGTCAGATTGTACCTTCAGTTCCTGTCAACTCGAGCTGTCTATGTGAGTGACTATTGGCACCTAAAAAATATCAATTATTAGTCTGCAAATAATTAAGGAGAAAACAAAGCAAGGAATAAGCATATAAAACAAATAAAGGGGAGGTTTTGAACAAAACCGACTTGTTTTCGTCTTACATGTTATCTTGAATGAGTCTAGCACTTCCTCGTATCGTCAGTAGAACTCAATCACAATTCTTGACAGGGTGAGCTGAGAACAATATTAATCACATTTCAAATACTAAACTCCACAACTTGTGTTATCAGGATAATCACATCACACTATAGTGATCTATACTTAGTATTTTCTTTCACATACTTAACCATCTCTAATCACATGCATATATATTAGCCTCTAGAGAGTGGATACAGTGTATCTGATGATGATGGCAACATTTCACCAGCATCTGTACACTTGGTGGCTTTACGGAACACATATGTATATTTGGCATCTGTACATAACATATATGCACAATTGGTGTCTTTACAGAGCACATATGTACATTTGCACATGTGCAGAATACATATGCACATTTATATAATGCGTATGCCCATTATTTCATCAATTATACAATATATGTATACACTCAATGAGTTGGGTTAAGATACATGTCAAAATGGGCTTTACAGGTCATTCTGGGATCAAACCAGGCTTACAATTTGTTACATGATCAAACTAGGCTTATAGGCCGTTACATGACCAAACCAGGTTTTACAGGTTGTTCTGGGACTAATCCGGACTTTACTGCTCGTTTTGGGACTAATTCGGGCTTTACAGGTCGTTACGGGATTTATCTGGACTTTAAGGATATTACGGGACCAAACCGGGCTTTACTGGCCGGTACCAAGCCTCACACTGAGCGGTACCAAGCTTTACCTGTCAGTGTTAGTCCCTGTAGGCCGGTGCCAAGCCATACCGACCGGTGCCGAGCCTCTGCGAGTCGATGTCGTACCTCACCGGCCGGTGTAGGACTTTGCCAAGCCTTCCCAGCTCTCCACTGGCCGGTGCCGACCCTTATCGTGCCTCGCCAACCCTCTCACCGGCCGGTGGCTGCCAAAATTTTTTTTTAATCTAACGCCCTATACATAAAATACATTTCTTTTAAATTTCAACGATTACAGCCTAACCATGAACAAATAGTTCCTGGGCTTGGCCAGTCAACGATTACAGCCTAACTATGAACAAATTGTTAAACTGTCTTTTGGTTTCTCCAATGATATCTCTCGTTGTCTGATTGAGTGATTGTAGAAAATTCGGTTTCAGAACAAATGTTTACTGTTGAGATGCGCCATCAATACATTGATGCTTTCCGTCAACATTGTACACCAAATTGAAATGCGCCAGTGGTGCTTTTTTTCTTGAGGGTTAATGCAAAAGTTTGTCTGAAACCACAACAATTTATATTTTAGTATTACTTGAAACAAGAAAGAACTATAACTCATAAATTATCTTTAGAAATATTTTTTTCATTCTTACTGTTCCCGTGAAACCGATGGTGATAAACTAATCAAGTTGGCTTTAATTTTACTAGTTGCAATCTTGAGTGTTGTTAGAGTGTTTTCTGCTATTAACATTGCTAAAATTCGATTATGATTCAAATGGTTGATGCATGAATGAACAATAATTTGGTTACCTATATAGAAAATAATGTGTTCAAACAGATTTCTAATGAACTAATAATGCAACTATTTCATCTATGAAAATTCACGAAGGATTATTTATGGTAATAGACAATTAGATAGACATTTGGCAAAACTTATACGGGTTGATCCGGCAAAGAAAACTTGAGGTCGCGACCCGATTCGGTCCGACCCCAGGGCAAACTCATTTGGACTCGTCCGAAAAAAGCTGGATCAAAGACGAGTATCAGACATACTTCTTGGAATAAACTCGTTCCAAATCCGACCCGAATAAATCTGGCCTGATCCTAACCCGACCCTTCTAACTCGTCATAATCTGCCATTAACTCGTCATTAATCGGTGCAAAACCCATACAAACCCGCCTAAACCCGGGAAAAATCGTGCAAATACGTGCAAACCCCAATCAAACCCGGAATTAACCTCGGCTATAACCCTGGAATAACTCGGAAATAATCCGTTAAATTCAAAAAATTTAAAAAAACTAGTCCACCTGACCTAGATCGATCCCCCAAACTCGGCATGAACCTGCCAGTCCCTTACACATGAGTCTTAGATGAGTTGTAGTCGGCTTAAAAATTTTGATCCAGCCAAACCCGTCTCGACAAACCCGTCGACCCGGCCAGCCTGTTGACTCGTGCGAGATTGACCTGACCCAGTCCGGCCCGACCCGGTCGGTCCGACCTATTTTCAATTCCTACAATTAGAATAATTTTGCTTTTTTGGATACTTTTTTGTGGTAGATATATAGAGAGACAAATATAAAGAATGATTAGATTTATGAAAAAATGATATGTTGTAATAGTACAATTATGTAGCTCGAAAAATGAATTTTTTATGTTAACTTGTTGTTTTTTTATAAACTTTCATTTAATATATATTATATTTTATTATTGCACCCCGACTTAAAAGTAATCAAAATCCGTCACTTGAAAACTGATTTTTTATGTTAATATTGTTTGTTATAAATTTTTATTTTAATATTATATTTTATTATTGTACCCAGACTTAAAAGTAATCTAAATCCGTCGCTACTTCCCGCCACGCGTGAGCTTTCTTATTTTCTCAATCTCTTGATGGTATAAGAGTGTTCCTTTAAATCCATCATGAGTTTTTTTTTGAAAAAAAAATAAATCCATCTTGACAGAAAAGAATATTTGTCCTTGGGATTTAGGACAAATATTCTTCAAACACACGCCAACCGCTAGTAAATTATTATTTTTTGAAGCGTAAGGCTTTGTCTTACAGAATATTTATTAACCAATAAAAAGTTTTATAAGTGAGAAAAGAAAAAAAATAGAAAAAAAGAAAACAGTTACAATCACCGAGAAGTATAATATTCTAAAATTAAAGATAAAGACGATCACAACTGAACGATCGTTGCGTCGTGATGTTTATCTAGACTACCCTCGCCATCTGCTACTGTTGAAGGTTGAAATTCATCGTCCCATACTCTTGAGATGTTGCAACATCTTTCCTTGAAGCAGCTTCTGTTGGATTTCTGAACCACCCTTGAATCACCCATGTCCATGGGAGCCATCCGACTTTCTGGTAAGCTGAAATTTCCATGGCCTAGTTTCCTGTTCCAGATCTGACCTTATCTACGAGCACCGTCACTAGTAGATCTACCACCCACAATCGTCCTTCTGAGGGGTTGTATTATCCAGTGAGGGTTTGAATTCCATATCCTCAGCTGATGCAGCAGTCTAACTTCCCGATCGTTGCATCGGTCACACATAGCACTCCTGCTAGGTGGAGCTCCTTGCCAGTGCTGACCTTTTTTCCATTGAAGGGTTGCCGTCAAACCCCTTTCCTTGTCAGTGTTCCTTGACTGACGGCAACCGCGCAACCTAGCATCGATTGGTAGCGATAGCGCCACCTAGTAGTGACTTGGCGATGTTCTGGCGACGCAACCAGCAGCGACGCGACATCCCCAGGCAACACGACTGGCCCGGCGTCGTTCTGCGACGCAGCTAGCAACGACGTGACCAGCAGCGACGCGACCAGTGAATCGACGCATCCTCCGACGCACCCAGCAACGCACCAGCGACATACCCCGCGACGCGCACAGTGACAACGACGAGTTCTGCAACAGCGACGCGCACCTGGCAGCTGCGCGAGTTCTGCGACGTGTCCTGCGGCGCACACAGCAACGCGACGAGTTTTGTGAGAGCGACACCCATGTGGTGGCTGCGCGAGTTCTGCGACCTGACGGTTGCATTCTGTCCGAGCAGCCAACCGATCTGCGACCTGGCGGCTGACGATCTGACGACTTGACTGCATTCTGTCCGAGCAACCAACCGATCTGCAACCTGACGGCTGCTTTTTGCCCGAGCAGCCAGATGACAAGGATCTGGCGGCTGCGCGGGACTTTTTCTGTCCGAGTTCGAGGTATGAGCCTATGAGGGAGAAGAGAGAGGAGAGAGGAGAGAGGGAGACAAAAGGGGAGGGGGGAGGAAGGGGGGAGGAGGGAGGCGGGGGAGATCGGCGGCGGCGCCGACCTCCCCACCTAGGATTAGGGGTTGCGTTGCTCTTTTTTCTCCTGAATCGTCTCCTTGGAGCAACTCGGTTCAGTAAATTATTATTAATTATGTTAACTATCAATTACATATTTCTTAAGTTATATCGTACGTCACTTATAGAAATTTCAGCTGTCTTCAAACTAAGAAGTCCATAATATAATTAATATAATTAAGAGTAATCCTATATACAACACAAGAGGAATACAACAAGGAAAATATTCTAGTGATACGCTTCAATTATATTTCATCAATACGTGGAACATTATGTATGTAAAATAAATTGTTATGCATGTTAGACGAGTTGTCACTACGACAGAATAAGGCTGTAATAACGACCTTCTATGGCCTATTACAGCGGACATGATGGCCGTGTAATAGAGGGAGACTACTAAGTGCATCGACATTTATTTATTTAGCTTAACATGTCTAATAATTCATATAACATGCATAATTAATTTTTAGTAAAAAAATAACATACACAACAACATACTTAATATGCATAACAATTCGTCTAACATGTATAATGATATCGTACGATGAGGTATCGATGTGCATATCTGTGTATCAGCTCCCATACAGCAATGCCATTAGGTACGAAGCATGCTCGAAAAATAAAGAGTGAGACATAAGGGAAATAATATCACCTAGAGCTCAATTCCTCTTCTCAGGACTTCAATTAAGCATCTGGAGTGCTGTTCTACAATGCTGAAGAGGGCTTCATTATTCGATCTGATATATTCTAGCTAATTGTGTGAAGGTGGCAATGCAATGAGGAGTTCAGACAGTAAAGAGGAGGTACTGGAAATGCTTGGCCAGACGAGTTAGATCAAAGCAATGATTCTTATCGATTTGAGGATGTTACCTGAGTATATTTTGAGGCTTAATTGCTGCTGGAGAAGTATAGTTTGATTTGTGGGTGCAAATGGAGTCTGGCAGTGAAATTCAGATGCACCCGGTATGCAATTTTGAATAATTTTGAATAGTATACTATGTTCACGAATTTGTTTGATTTTTTTAGTCTAATTATAGCATGTTATATACATATTTGGTGTTATTCCAAGATTTGGTGCCGACATACAATTCATTGTAAATTTAATTTAGAAGAACTTCATGCATTATATTCAACACACAACAGACCATAACAAAAAAAAGAAAAAAACTCTTGTCAGTTAATTTCTGGTAAAGAACAATACATCAAACATAAATTAAATAAAATGAGAACAATAATCACTCCATACACCACTCTCATTACCTAGGGCATTTGATATTCTTCTTTGAGACAAAAAAAGACAATATATCAAGCAGAAGTTAAGTCCTTCCACAAAATTTATTAAGGGAAAAACAATCTTCAAGCTATTTAACAAAGGAGAATCCGCAAAGCCTACTCTTCTATAAATAAATAAATATATAAATAAGGGAGAATCCATGTCGTCACTAGCGCTGAGTTAAGATTAACAACACAGCATTGCAAACGAATTTCATTTACAACATTCAAAAAGACATAATTTTCACCGATTCATGCCTTGAACGGGAGGAGGTGCCGTTGCTGATGCCTGCTGTGCCTGCAGTTGCATATTGCCTATCCATCCTGCCACAAATAGAAGCCCCAAAAATCAATGAGCCAAATTCAATTTATCAATTTTCAATTCAAACAAAAAAAAACCATGCCGAATATTTGCAGAAATTTGTAATAATATAGGATGATCATGTTTACAGGACAAAGATAAGTAGATAACCTAAGTAATTCAGAATATAATTGTCTACGAGTATCCACCTGCCTCAACATATGAGATGGATATATAAATAGATAGATATATAGATATAGAGAGCGAACCAAGTTGCATGTTGAAACCACGGTTCTTGAGTTCACGGTACTCTTGGCATAGCGCGCAATAGTCGCAGAGGAAACTAACAAGACAATCATGGAACGGATCCTCCATCAAGTTGTAGGTTGCTCTCAGCCTTGTACGATACATCCAAGAGTAGATCCAGTGTAAACAGGTGCACCACATAAGTAACCCATATATGAGTCCGGCACCAGCACAAGCTGTGTGAGAGTGCAAATCCAGTAACCATGAGTCGATAAATAGAGATAGGTGCCTGATAGATAGAAAGACTACTTGACTAAAACTTACATGATGCCCCTTTGTCGATGATTTCTGCAATCTGGCCAAAGGTAATACATGGGAGGAAGGTTGTTATGAGACCTATAAATCCAGCAAGAACAGTTAACATCATGTTTAAACCACTAAGATCATATTAATTCTGTAAATTTCAGTAGTTCCCGTCTTAAATATAGTTATATAGCTATGATATGTAATCATAATTACCATCAAAAGACTTACAATTATCCATATCTTGAGCACAGTCAAATAATTGGGTTGACCATGGCTCAAGTGGAGGTCCCAGAAACGGATAGGGACTTTGACCCGGCACTTGGCTCGGCACTGTCTGAATGGGGCTCGGAAACTGTTGGCCACCCGGTTGCTGGTAAAACTGCTGCTGATTCATCTGTTGTGGATAGGATTGCTGCTGAGGCATCTGTTGTTGATTATACTGCTGCTGAGGCATCGGCTGCTGTCTGTACTGCATTTGAGGCTGGTTAGTTGGCATGTACTGCATTTGAGGCTGGTTAGTTGGCATGTACTGCTGAGGCATCGTTTGTTGGCTGAGCTGAATGTTTTGCGGTTGGCCAGGCGGTACGTTCGATTGTTTGCCAGTAGCTAGACTTTGCTGCTGAACAGGATTTTGCTCATCTGTGACAGTGATGTTTTCTTCGGTAGACACATGTTGGCCAGGTGGGGGATAGAAATTCTTGTGGGATCCTGACATGGCTCCTCTCTGGTGGAAGGTAGAAAAGGTACTTACTTTTATTTTGCTTCCTTTGATACTGGTACTCATATATATTCTCAGCTTCTTAGAGCCTCAGGTAGTAATCTTACAAATTCATATGGAGTGAGTCAAAGGACAGAATAGGCCACAAATGGTCGTGCAGAGGACAACTTTTCTGCAAATGAAGAAATTTATAAGAATGAGAGGTTGTCATGTCTTGCATAGGTGGCAAAATATATTGCAATGAGAGGACCCACTAGGCCACTAGAAAGTCAATGAATTCTTCTATTTTATTCTTTGCCATTGGAAACCACGATCTGATGGGAACAAACAGTGAGCATATATATACTAGCTAAGAGCTCAATTTTACAACAGCTTTTTATGTTTTTTACTTGTGTCTTCTATCATTCTGAGTTGTCTGATGAAATTTTTTGAGAAAGAAGTGAAGTTTTTGCCTCAAGTCTTATTCAAATTTTTGATCAAAAGTTCTTCGGAATTGAATTTCGAACCTGCGACCTTTATTTGAAAGAGCATTGCATCAAGAGCTGGTTCTTGATCGAGTTGTCGATGGAGTTATATGCTTGGTTAAATAAAATTAAGAATTCCTTCACATTTGTGTTATTTAAAAGTTTCACCTGGTGCAATCAGCGGCTGACCCCAAAAGATCATAATGTAGTTTGATAATCCAAGTGTGATAATGTATTGTGCTCTTACATCATGTATGGACACCAAATCAATAATGTATTTGATAATGGATAAGATAATTCAGAGCTGATAATAAATTTAGTCTTACATCATTTACTCTATTTTTTTATTTGAAATGATGACATTTTACACAAAGAAAAAAGAGTAAAGTATTGGTGTCCGTAGGAGGATCAAGACCTCTCATTCTCTTAACTCAAAAACATCATGGACATCTTTAAATTTCGATTTATTATGCTCAATAATTTTTTATATCAAAATTTAGTTGGGAACAAATGAATTCTATTTTTAGAGTTTTTTAAATAACCATTTTGAATTTTTGAAAATGACCTAATTTTATATAAACATTGATTATTTTATTATTATATAGAGCCACATTAGAAATTCAAAACAAGTACTGAAAATGCTCTACAAATAGAATTTTTTGTCTACTACTAGATTTTAATATAGATAAATTATTGAGCATGATAAATCAAAATTTAAATATATCTAATAATATTTTTGAGTTAAGAGCACGAAAGACCTCTCCCAGAGGCACCATAGATTATTACACATTTGCCTCTCAGCAATTAAAACTCAATTAATGCCATTATTTATTTTGATATATGATGAAAAAAATGTTTCAACAATTTTAGTTCTTATTTAGAACTTTTATTAATTTTTTAAACTTATATTTGTTTAAATTAAGTAGAAATATTCATTAGAACTGTTCCCTTAATTATTTTAATTACAGCACAATATGTTATACAATCTTGTTGCTTTTAGAAATAATAACTTTGGAAAGAACAAAATACCGTATAATTAAAATGAAAGATTAGGAAAAATAAAATAAAACCTATCAGTTAGAGAAATGTTTTATATTTGTTTAGCCAACTTTTTGTAGGAAGACGTGAATTTGTCCAAATTTGTATTATCAAAGACAGATATACAGAGTGCAAAAGCATTTGAGAAGATACAAAAACGTGAATTTGTGAAATTTTAAAGATTGAAGTGGTTTTGGACGGTTATATGTAATCTATACTATATTATAAAGCACGTAAAAACTGGACGTATCTATTTGTTCAACATTTTTCTTTTTCCAAAATATCCTTGCATATAGCGCCAGAGAGTAATTTTTAGCAATCTAATTCTGAATAGACACAGTTCACATACACAGGCCTGACATAAAGTTATGGACCAATGGACCTTGTGAGTATAGATCATTCAAGAAATTATTAAGTATAGGTCGCTGGGAATTTCAAATAAAGAGGAGGTGATCCCTTCGTTTTGAACAGATGCGGTTTACATGCACCACATGCATTAATGGTCATTACTCATTTCTTGAGTGCAACATACTCATAAAAAATAAAGAAAGGAAAAGGTGGAAACTCTAAATAAAGAGGAGGAGACCCCTTCATTTTGGACAGACCGCGTACAAGGATCATTGACATTAATGGGTTCCTGTTTAGTCATTTCTTAGGTACATTAGACTCATACAAAATAAAGAAATGAAACTTAAAAATGGAGTTTGATGCCATCTCTACAGACCCGCCATAATCAAAATTGAACTACTAGAAAAAAAACGCATTTAAACAGAAGCGTGAAGCGGGAAGCGCAAAGCATGAGGCGTGAGGCAGCAAGCGTGAAGCATGAAGCATGAAGCGTGGAGCGTAAAGCGTGAAGCATGAAGCGTGGAGCGTAAAGCATGAAGCTTGAAGCGTTAAGAGGAGCGGGGAGCGGGTAGGGGTAAGTGTGAAGCGGTGAGCGGTAGGGAGCAGGGAGCGGGAAGACGCATGACGCATGACACAAGACGCGAGACGCATCTGTCGATGAAGTTATATGCTTGGTCAAATAAAATTAATAATTCCTTCACATTTGTGTTATTTAAAAGTTTCATTGGGTGCAATCAGAGGAACCAGGTAATACGTCATGCTCATATGTCATGCGTCATGCGTCTTGCGTCATGCGTCATGCGTCATGCAATGTCTTGCATCATGCGTCTTGTCCCTTGCGTCATGCGTCATGCATATTCCTTCTTGCGTCATGCATCATGCGTCATGCATCATGCGTCATGCGGCTTGCAGCATCCGGCATCATGCGTCACGCGTCATGAGTCCGCTGCCCCCTCCCGCTCCACGTTGTCCTCTCCCCGTTGCCCGCTCCTCGCTCCCCGCACCCTGCTTCTCGCTCCCCGCTTCGTGCATCCCGCTCCTTGCTCCCTGCTCACCACTCCCCGCATCTCGCGCCACACACCACGCTGCTCACACCCTAGTGCCCGCACCCTGCTCCTCGCTCCTCGCTCTGCGCTCCCCGCTCCCTAGATCTCGCTCCACGCACCATGCTGCCCACTCCCTGCACCTCACTCCTCGCTGCCCGCTACCCGCTCAACGCATCCCGCTCCATGCTCCATGCTCCCTGCATTCCGCTCCAGACACCACGCTTCCCGCTTCGCATTTGCCGCTCCTCGCTCCACGTTGGACGCATCATGCTGCATGCTTCACGGTTCCGCTCCCCGCTTCCACTTCATGATCATCCACACTACACAATCCACGCTTCACGTCTCTGCTCTCGCTCTCAACTCCCCGTTCCGCGCTCCACACTCAAGATCGCATGACGCCGCTCCGCTAGTTGCACTGGATGATCGCAACTGTAACTAAGGAACTTGGCCTTTTGGCACGCCGTAGAAAACGAACGGTTCACACGCGCGAATGTATTCATTTATTTAACAGTGTTTCAAATCGTATCTGGGCATTTTGCCAAAAACAATATTTGTAAAGTTATTCCGATGAAGATACTTCTTATTAATGCTCCTACTTAATTGTTCAAAAAAACTTTAACGGCAATTTGATAAAATATCCTGCATTTTGAAAAGTTTAGTCAAACTACCTTTTTTAATTGTTTGACAAATATTTTTTATAGATATATTCTTATGTAATTATCATTCTGAAAAACTTTTAAATATTAATTTTTCCATAGGAAACTTTATAGCATATCATTATTAATTTTTAGAGTTAATATATCACCCCACTTCGTGTCCCCCTCTCGCGTCCACCGCTACACGACAAATAGTTACGTGATACAGTATAAAGACTTGTAATATTTAATATAAAGACTTTCATGTTAAAATGGAGACTGCCAAATAAAGTATTATGTGTACATTTCCTGAGAAATGAAGACTGCCAAAAGTATAAAGACTTTGAATGTTAATTATAAAGACTTTCATGATACAGTATTCATTGCAGTATATAATTAACAAGGAAATTACAAATAAATACTACATGTTTTGAGAAATGAAAACTTGACACTCAATATTTATTATAATGAATCTAGTTCAATAGTATAAAGACTATTACATTTTAGTATAAAGACTTACATTCAGTATATAAAGACTACTACATTTGTCGTATATGGGGTGTGTGTAAGGAGGGCTTGTAAGGGGGACAGTTAGTCGCTTCCTAATTTTTACTGCTGCAACTTAAAGTAATATTTTTGTTAATATTTTATTTTTTCACATTGAAATTTTATCTTTCATTTTAGTATTCGAAAAGCTAGAAAAAGTAAAACCTTTAAAATGTCAGCCTATTATTATTACATACTATTTTCATGAATTGAAATTAATTGATATATTTTTTTCTCATATGAAATGTTTATAAATTTTAATAAATGTTATGCTAATATTTGATATCAAACATGAACTTCAGGTGTGCTATGAAGTTGTATAATAATAGGTCTCTTCCAAATTACATACTATTGATCCTGTTCAGAAGTTTCACCTCAATTGATCTATTTTCAACAAGAATGTTGTTATAATGGCTCCAAAATCATGCCCTTCAATATTCCAACCACATGTAACAAATGAGGCTCACAGAATCTTGATTGTAGGAGAATATATATGTCACATGTGTTGAAAATATTTGATGGCGTGATTGAAGTTGAAGGCATGCCAGACATTTATTTTTTCAACAGTCAATGTTGTAGCAGACAGCCCGCATTCGACTGTGGCCCTTTACCAGAAAGAATTAAAACTTGAGTAGCTTTCTTATATGTTGACACAAATAAGCCCACATTTGCCTGATGTTCATGTTCTCTGTGATGACCTAGAATATATTGGTTCTGACACCCGTATGGTGTGATGTCAGTCTTTCAAATTATAATTGAGGCCCCATGCAGCAAGCCCTTTATTTCTGGAATGGAAGCGTCGACTTTCGGAAGCATCTGCCTACCGATATATCACGGAAGCGGATTCTTTGCCGCGCAGCAGTAACGAACGTTCAAGAATTTCTGCGCTGTAGATTACGAACGGTCCAGATTTGATTTAGAGGATCTGATATTATAAAATTTAGCTTGCACGAATTCCAATGTAAATCAAAAACTGAGATTTACCACGTAGCATGATTAGTGTTTGTGTTGTGCGGTAGAATATCTCATTCCATATATCACTGTATCAGGCTAGCTACGTGGTAAGAATCTGAGAGCCATATAATAACATTTATAACAGACAAGGTAGGCAGATAGCTAGAGTGTCAGATAATCGATCAGATTAATTATTTTGGAACCCGTAGGCATATTAATATATGCAATATAATCAGATTTATTACATGTGGTGCACCATGTATGAACCTTTTTACCTGTGATGCACTAAAAAAGAGCAGTTTGGTACCAAGAGTGAGAGAAGTTGAATTAAACAAAGATGGTGCAACCAAACCTCACCACCTGCTTTGTGAATTGTGAGTTTGTGTTGTGATCGACGAATAGAAGATGACAAACCTATATATTATTCGCAGCACATAGTTTTTATTGTTCACCTAAATCACGCTACTTTGAGTAGTCAATGTCTATGGCCAATTTTATTGATCGTGATAGTTTCGTCTTTTGTCACTTTTTCTGATACTAGCTCGTGGTTGCCACACGCAAATTAGCAGCCCTCCGCACCACCGAGAGGGCATGAAACGCCTAGGAATGAGATCTTTTAGCGCGCAGCACAAATAATGTGCGTGTTACGCAGCAAATTTCAGTCTTTGATTTGCATCGAGATTCGTGCAAGCTAAACTTTATAATATCAGACCCTCTCTGAATCAAATATGGACCGTCCGTAACATACAGTGCAGAAAATCTTAGACATTTATTTCTGCTACGCCGCAGAGAATCTGCTTCCGAAAGCCCTACTATAACTACTACAATTTATTATTTGATTCTTCATTCTCACTTTCTGAATGTTCTATAGATATGATTATTTTGCATGTGACTTGTAGAAATGAATCTAGTTTTGTCCATCGAATGATTTCAGATAAACATTTCAGAAAGAAGAAATATATTGGTAAAGACATTGATCATTTGCGCGCTAGTATATGACAATCAATTAGTGTCGACATATTAGTATTGTATATTGAGGAGAGAAAAAAAAAACGATACTGATAAAAAATCAGTGTCGACACCAGTGCTGAACAGTCAATCGGTGTATTTTTCTAGACTGTATAATAATAGTGAATTTAGTTAAGATTATATTAACAAGAAAATTTGTGATGGAATAAAAGGCAAAAACTTAGTGCTCTCTAGATACTCCAATCAATTCGTATCATTCAAATGCATCAAGATTTGCATCATACATTTCAATCAAATGATACAAATTGATTGGAGTACCTAGGGAGCACCTAGAATGGTGCACCTAAGTTTTTGTCGGAATAAAATAAAGCATATTTTGCTATGGATCAAAATGAATTTGATTGTTGATTATGCAGTCAACTTGATTGCACATAGCAGACTCAACAAAAAATATTCAAATTAAACCACGACAAAATTTAAATATGAGTAACGGTTGTATAATTTAATTTAGGAATGTGGAGGATATAAACATAAGGAAGGCTCACTTGACAATTGTTTGACAATCTTGACATTCTGCAAAACAAATGTTCACATTAAAATTCAAGATTATAGCATGATTATTCATATATATTATGTCTATAAATTTAATGAAATCGTAAAAAAAAATGACACATCAAACGATTGAAACTTAACATTTCAAAATAAAAAACCTTTGAAGTATTTTCAAACAATTTATATACTTAAATTACATAATACTTAATTTTATGATATCTATAAATTCAATTACACATCTCTAACCACAATTTTTAATTCATAACATTACTTAAAACTCTTTTCTTGTCAAAATTGATGAAACAACCATTGTCAAGTAATTTCTTAGCTATAAACAAGAAAGAAGATATTTTACCGCATAAAGTTATTTTATATTTCATATTAAAACTAATTTCATTAAAGTTCTAAAGCTAATTTCAGGATTTTTATATGTAATGGAAATTAGGATTTCATTTGAAAAAATGGAAGTACAAAGTGTTAATCAAATTTTTAGTCGATTTCAACAATAGAAAATAAATTCTTGATTGAGTGAGGCTATGGTACTTCACAAAACATCAAGTAAGCAGTACTTGACTTTTGTATCTCCAATAAAGTTCAAATTATTGATCCAAACTGTTAAATATGATCTTCATATTAAAATATCATTAAAGATCGAATATTACAATTTTTTTGTTTTTTTAACTATTTTTATAGGGATTAGGTTGGTTAATCTAACAATTTTTTACCATCTGATATCAATGATTTTCCACATATCTAAAAATAGTAAAAATGAAAAAATTGATGTCCAAGGATACTTTAATATAAATATCAAGCTCAACAATTTGAATATGTTGTTTTAACTTTGAAATTATAATTACGAAGGAGAAGTACCGCTTATTTGGTGCTTTATGTGTAGAATTTGGGGCCTAAAATATTTTTTTAAGTGTGAAATCATATACAATTCAATTAAATCAAGATCTTAACAATCTTGTAATTTATCAAAAAAATTAGCAAGAACAAATCAATAAATATTGCAAGTAAGTATGGAGAGAGAGTTAGAGAAAGTTGACACAACATCAGGGGCGGAAGTCAGCACAAGCCAGGGGGCAAGCGCCTCCCCTGGAACTTTTTTTTTGCAATATAACCTTGTAAATTTTTACGATTTGTCAACTTTTTTTGTAAAATAACTATGTATATTTGAAAAATATGCAGCATTTCGCCCCCCCCCCCCCCCCCCCCTCTAAAATAATTATAGATCTTGCTCCCCTGACGAAAATTTTGGATCCGCCCCTATACAAGATATAACGTGGTTCAACAAAGCCTACATCCACAATACCACTAGTACCACCTCTGGATCGAAAACACTATAACCAAAGTGTTTACACACGTCTGAACCAAAGAACCAAACCCCTTGCAACACATCACTGTGGCCTATGCATGCTGGGTATACAAAAAGGATCCTCCACAAATCTATAACAAAACAAATGAGACCACACACGAATCTCAAATTATGTCATACACGAATCTAAAAACAAACTAAAAACCATAATAAGATAATTGGATATCCTAGCAACACTCAAAACTCTAACAGTGGCTAATTGAGGTTTTGTGAAAGAAGGTTTAAGTGCTCCTTTGTCACTTACAAACTTGAGGGAATTTTTCTTGATCATCTTAGCAAAGTTCGCATCAGTATATATAGGCATTAGCTTCAATATTTGCCTTTGTCCCAGAGAAACGTTATAGCGAGTCGCAGACTCGTTGTAACGAGTTGTAAAATTACAATTTTTCCTTATGCGTCTTTGTCTCTAACAAGCTGGTCCTCCAATCGAGAGTCTCGTTATAACGAGTTAGCTTGAATGATGTCTTTCGTTACTCCAACGCACATCTTGGACAACTTGGGACTCAGTTGAATTTACTTGATCTTCAGACTCGTTATAACTATTAGATTAAACTCTTCTTTGAATTGACAATTTGCAAAACAAATCAGTACTGATCTTGCACAATTGAGGTTTGATGAATTGCTAGTTTATACATGTACATAAAAATTATTTTCAAAGTGCTATTATCTTTATTTGCCACAATTTGAAGTAACGGTTTGCGCCACAGAGAACCGCAGATCCCAAAATGCATTGGAAGTTTGAACTCAACTTCAAAGTTCAAACAAAGAGGCTGCTTGCGGAATGTATGGGACCAAGCACAAAGGAAAAGCGGTTGTATCTTGTCACTGCGCTCGTGGCAGACACACGACACCTGACACCATATATCTTCTATAAAAAAAGCTTGGAGGCTTTATCATTATCCTCAATATAATATAAAAAGAAAAATGTTCTGAAGATATCGAATTTGATACACAATTAATATCGAATAGATGTTTTCAGTCAATGAACGTCTCCTGTAATTTTGTTCACCTTGACAACCGGACAGCTCCATTTTTTTTTCTATTTGAAACTGTTTCATCACGCCATCGTTTCGATTGATTCCTGGTTTCATCTTTGCATCGTGATCTCTTCTTCTCTGGAAAGCATGTTATATTTATTATGCATGTTATTTCTGTTGTTATGCATGTTATTTCTGTTGTTATGCATGTTAATTGAAAACGTCAGCATACAAAATATGGTTTTCAGACATGTTATTCTAGTTGTCATGCATGTTAGTTGATTTACTATGCATACTTATTTGGTTATGCATGTTAATTGAAAACGCCAGCATACAAAATATGATTGTCAGGCATGTTATTCTAGTTGTCATGCATGTTGATTGATTTTACTATGCATACTTAATTTGGTTATGCATGTTAATTGAAAACGTCAGCATACAAAATATGATTTTTATGCATGTTATTCTAGTTGTCATGCATGTTAGTTGATTTATTATGCATACTTATTTGGTTATACATGTTAATTGAAAACGTCAGCATACAAAATATGGTTGTCAGGCATGTTATTCTAGTTGTCATGCATGTTGATTGATTTTACTATGCATACTTATTTTTTGTTATAAGTTGTTATGCATGTTATTCTAGTGTCGTGCATGTTATTCTTGTTGTTATGCTTATTATTTGATTTATTATGCATACTTACTTATTCTAGTTGTTATGCATGTTAAACTTCATTTTTCTGTTGTTATGCTTGTTAGTTAATTTATTATGCATACTTATTTGGTTGTTATGCATGTTATTATAGTTGTTATAGTAGTTTTTGTGATGTAATGTAGCTTAAACTTAATTTTCTGTTGTTATTCATGTTAATTGAAAAACACATGCATATTTATTTAGTTGTTGTTATGCATGTTATTTATGTTGTTATGCATGTTATATTTGTTATTATGCAAGTTATTTCTGGTGTTATGGATGTTATTCAAGTTTTTGTGCAGCTTAAATTTAATCTTGTTCTTTTATGCATGTTAGTCAATTTAATATGCATGCTTGCTGTAATAATATGCATAACAACTGGAAAAAAATTAATATGCATAACAACTGAGAAAATATGAACATGCACCAAAAAATTAATATGCATTATAAATAAATTAATATGCATTACAAATTTGCATATATACGAAATGAAAATCTATCATATATTAACATGCATTACAAATAGTAACTCAAAACAATTAACGTGCATTACAAATTAACTGGAGAACATTTTGTAAAAAATGGAGAGGATTTTTGGACGAAATGGACGAGCGTATCAATTGCGTATCAAATTGCGTATCACTGTATCAGCTCCTATATAAGAAATATAAACATATTTATAATTTCAATCTTCACTCTTTATATAAATATATAATTTTTAAAACTTTAACGTGGGCACTTCATGATCAGTAAACATTGTACTTGTACAACACAGACAAAGCGCAGTCTATAGCATTGATCCTAGATAACAAATATAGAAATATGCCAAAACTAATGTTGATTTCGTTATATACCATAGCATTTTTATGAGTATGGCTAATGTGAAAACGTTTGTACTTCGGCCGAAATGCAAAAGTTTTACATTAGCCAACTTTTTATGGTCAAAATTAAATTTAAGTTTCTCAATAAATTCTTCATATCAAAATCTTGTAGAAATTCAAATTTCGTGATTTTTTAGAGCTTTCTAGCTATTTTTTAAAAACAGCCCTGAAAAGGTCATGTTTTTTTAATATTAAACTGGACTATTTTTTAAAAATATTTAAAATATATCTAGAAAGCTCTAAAAATTACGAAATTTGATTTTCCTACAAGATTTTGATATGAAGAATTTATTGAGCAACTTAAATTTAAATTTTGACCACAAAAAATTGGCTAATGTGAAACTTTTGCACTTTGGACGAAGTGCAAACGTTTTCACATTAGCCATACTCCATTTATATATATATATATATACATAGAACTGGGTTATGGTGCTTGATCAAGCACCAAGTGGTCGGTGCTTGACCATCAAATCACATAAACGGGCGGTTCAAATTTTGATTTATCATGCTCAATAATTTCTTTATATCTAAATCTTGTGGGACACCAAAATTTTCTATTTTTAGAATTTTGTAAGTATTTGTTTTGAATTTTTTAAAATGACTAAAAAATAGTAATTAAATAATCAATGCTTATACATAAAATAGGTTACTTTCAAAAATCCAAAACAAATACTTACAAAATTAAAAAAAATAGAAAATTTTGGTATCCCACAAGATTTCGACATAAAAAAATTTATTGAGCATGATAAATCAAAATTTTAACCGTTCGTTTGTGAGATTTAATGATCAAGCACCGACCCTTTGGTATCTCTTTCTTTAATAATTGTTGCCAAGTTTCTGATAATCATTTAGCACATGAAATCTATCATATCTATCTCTAAGATAATGCTTTGATGGTTGAGCTCTATATATAATAGCTGACAATCCTATTATCATTTCTAACCTAGATTTGTTTACCACCTTTCAAAGATTAAAATTAATGAACTTGGTTCTCTTAATGTATCTTTTGTTATACATATAAGCATAATGTTTAACTCGAATTGGTTTGTCGTTATGTTGAGATTGTTTTTGTTTTGTAGAAGGTTGTTCCTTTACAGTCCAAGTCCTATTTTGTCATGAGGACCTTGATCAATATATATCTTGTCATAGTCAATTTTGGTGCTAGTGTTTGATGATTTAACAAAATTAACAAAATTTGATGTCCATAGATGTGCTTCTTTCAATTCATTTTCTTTGTCAAAATTGACTTTGTTCTCAAGGTCATTTACCATAATTTCTAACAATTCAATTTTGGTCTTAAGATCCTTAATCATTGCATCTTTAACATCCAAAGGCTTTTGGACTAATCAAGTAACTCCTTAGCTTAGTCACATTAAAAGACTCTTTATCTTTATCTAAATCACAAGTCTCATCACAAGATTCAAAATCATCATAATGAAACTTAGAGAGATGAATTTCTATCATTTTAGCTCGGTTAGGAGCCTCAATATCTTGAGAACTTGTAGTCTTTGCATTTTCTTGAGCTACCTTCTTTTTTTCCACATGCATGTTCTTTTGCAAGACTCAAAGACTTCTCAATTCTTCTTGAAGTATCAACTTTTGGAAGGCTCAAGGGATTCTCAATCAACTTTGAGGTGTCTATTCTTGGAAGACACAAAGGCATCTCAATTCTTCTTGAGGCTTCTTCTTTTGCAAGAGCTTGTTCTCTTTCTTTAGCATATTGATCATCTTTGGCTTGAGCCAATCTCTTTATAGTTCGAATTGTTCCCGAATTTGTGATGTTGTTCTCTTCAATAGCTTCGAGTGCTAGCTCCATACATGTCTTTTTCACAATTCCGAATAGGGCTAATTTGCTCTCTACTTCATCTCCGTCGAGGTTAATTTCTTCTTCTTCTTCATCTTCACTCTCATAGGACTCACTTATCTAAGTAGCTTGCATTACCTTCTTGTTAGTGCTCTTGAATCATCCTTTTTGTTCTTTTCTCTTTGGAGGAAAGATGACATGACAATCTTGAATACTATTACCTTCTTTGTTACATGTTAGATGCACCACCTTCTTGCCTTGAACTAACATTTCCTCATTCACTTTCCTCTCAAAACCTATGCCTCATTTGATACGCTTGGTGAGAAGATAATTATCCTTAGAAAGGGTTGTATGAAGGTTGTGTCTTCACTTGGAAGAGATTGTATGAAAATTGTGTGGATAAGGTCAAAGTCTTAGAAGAGATTGAGCATTTTACGTCTTTGTGGTTCTCCTCATGTGAACATAATTGAGCATACATCTCTTCGGGATGATAAGTAAGATCTTTTTCTTGTAGTGTCTCAATTGAGCTCACAACGACACCTCATCGCGGTTTCCTTGAGATCGTTCGTAGGAGCTTACCTACAAAATCTTCATCACTAATGTTAGAACCTATTTCAATAGATTCATTTCTCAAAGAAACAAGTCTAAAGTAAAGATTCTCAAAAAACTCATTTTCCTCAAATTTCATGTTCTCTAGTTTTGTGGATAATCTCACTTTACGAGATTTTTTCATGTGTTCATTTCTCTAATATCTAAGTACTAATGCATTTCAAATTTCTTTGACAATTGTGGAATGAGAAAGAGGTAAAGCAACATAAATAAAGCTAAATGTGATATTAACCGCACTATCATTAATGTACTTACGTTTTTTGAATTCTTTGGTCAAAGAAAGACCATCGGCTTCATATTTGAATGTCCAACCTATCTCTACAACATCACACAAGTCAAGTAAGCTAAGGTAGTTAACCATACCTCTCTTCCAAAAAGAGAAATTCTTATATCCTATCTCAAAGATTGATGGTTCTTTCACAAACTTCAATTGTGTTATATTCACAAGCAATGTCAAGAACTACCAAGAATTGATATAATTAGCTTGGTATGAAACTTTGTGCTATGATACCAATTATTATTTTGATAAAGGGGTTAAAGGTCCAAAATGACTCCGGAAGCGTTTAACAATTTCAAGTACTAGCTACATTTGGATCTTAATCACCTAGCTAAGTTGGGTAAGCAAGTAATGATGCAATTTTAAACAATTGAAGCAAGAGTAAAGAGAGTAAGAGTAAGAGAATATACTATGTAACATGGTTTAGCTTATCAACTAAGCCTACATTCACAGGACCGTCGGATCCAAAATATCTTTCGGAACCGATTCCACTAAAACAAATGTTTTTCAAAAAGAGAGTCTATCCATAATACTCCAAAACCTTGCAAGGAGCAACACCGCTCTACAAGGTAACGGTCTTGGTTGATAACACAACCCAAGACAATGATGATCTACTTGACAGCACAATGTAGATCACCAAACAAAACAACTAAAAGTTATGACGAATAGACAATTAGAGAATAGTTATCCTAAACACTCTCTCATGTTTGGATGCTGGAAGGAGAATGCTTCAGTGCTCTTTTGGTGCTCTTTGAGTGCTTGTAAATTTGGGGGAATGCTTTCTTGTTCTTCTGGAACATAGGTACCAAGTTTATATAAGCATAGCACTTCTTGGACTCTTGAAATCTTGATCATGATTGCTTACGTTACATAATTGTCCAACTCGTTTTGGAATCATTGTAACGGGTCTGCATCTTTCCAGAAATCCACTTGTATGTGTCTATGTCTGACTTCTAGGCCCTTTTCTTCAGTAATCCATTGTGACGGGTGAGAAACCCGTTATGATGAATTGACAACCCATTGTGACGGATTTGTTTGCACTACTGTAATGCAAATTTCTGTCAAAATCTTCTTCTGCACTGACTTTTGAACTCTTCTCTTTGGGGACCCATTACAACGACTTTTATATTCGATGTGACGGATTGTAAATCCGTTGTGATGAGATTTCATGCGTTACTGTAACGCAAGCTTATGTAAGTTTCTAAGTTTGTATTTCGATCACTTTAATGCGTTAAAGAAACTTTAGATTACTCGCATATTTCACAAAATTAAACACTTCTGGTTTTCCTTGTGCCAGATATATATTTTTATCCACTCGATTCAGCTTTTAGGTGTAGTGGGTCCATCAGTACTGCAGTTTTACAGATATCAGACAGAGCATTTGGCATCTACTTTCACGAGCCCACTGATTTTTTTTTTTTTGATTAATTGTCTGTAGGCTTACAACACACACCCACAAAGAAATTAGAAAATAAACTTGAAAAACTCCTCTAAAATTGTCTCTACTGAGACTTGAACCACAGACCTCTCCCATGGAGGTCTTGTGTCTTACCACTACACTAGATAGGATTTGACACAAACCCACTGATTTACCTGTTATCTACTGTTTTAGAAAGTTAATTATTTTACAAAATACGACAAATTAATCATTAAATTATGATATCTTCATCAATCATTAGTGTTTCTATTTCTCCAGTGCAAATCCTCCATCAACTAGACTACAATGTAATTAGGAGTGTTCACAAAGTTCGTGACTCGTGGCTCGTTCAAGATCGGTTCGGAAAAATCCGTATAAGCTTGTTCTTATTTAGCTCGTACATCTCGTTACTCGTCAAATTTGAATCATCTCAGTTCATAATAGCTCGACTCAGAATGTATTATGATATAATATAAATTAATAATATAATATATTCATTCATTTGTTAATGACTATTGATTTGTTTTATAAATTTTGATTTTAAAGTCTTAATTTTTTATATACGTAATGAAATATTTTTAATTGGTACATTTTATCAAAATTTTAAGTTATTAAAATGATAAATATATTATTAAATAATAAGCTAACAAAAACTCCTTCGGAATCTGGCTAAATTTTTTTTCAGACTCGCAACTCACTCGAAATCAACTTAAAAATAATATTGTGTAGCTCGTTTAGACTCATTTTCATTTCGTGAGTCAGCTCGATTCGACTCGTATTTTCATGAATCGAACTCGAATCATTTGCAGCCTTAAATATAACGACCTAGCATCTTTCTTCTTATATATGACCAGCTATTTTAGCTAAGGAATGTTAAGTTGTCACTGATTTGAATCGTAAATTGGTAATGCAGATATAACATTATCTGTTTTTCTAATAATTTGATTGAATAAAACTAATAATATTTCAGTATTGTGGACAAAATAAAGTAAGTTCAATAATTCATTTTTTGTTTGTTTGAAAACTCTCTTTATATTAAAAGTCGGACTCAACATTCCATTTTTAAAAAAATATCATTTTTTCCTCTCTGAAATTTGCAAATGTTTATAGTCACGATCTTAACGTATAATGATTCAATAATGAGGCTTCCTTGCTAAACCATTCTCTCGTGTCTCTTGGAAATAATATGATCAAATAATTAATTTTCAAAATGAAAGTATAAAATTATAATAATATACTAATCATATTGAAAAGTATCAAATCACAAATATGAAGATTACATTGGAATAAATTCATATGTTGGATCAGCATATTTTACATTGGAATTTTAAATCATTTAGATTTATATACTTTTCATCCATCTAACTATTTTAAAAAACTATTAAATTCAGTCCCCAAAAAAGTTTTAATATCGAGATTGTGTTCAATGATTTAAAGCAGTTATTTAAACTTTGAGATCCAAAAGCATTGTAGCGAACCTATGGATCTGTATCTCCTGTAATGATAAAAAAAAAATCAGAAGAGAGTGTTCAATTTTACTGAGTGGTACTGTAGCAATTATTATTCGGATAGGTCAAAAACAATGTAGCAGCATTGAGAATCAGAAGGCAGTTAGATATTGTAATTCCAGAGAATACGGATTTCGAACCTATATATATATATATATATATATATATATATATATATATCATTAACACATTTGCAATTCAAGTCAAAGTGCAAAACATTTCAAATTATGTTTTTAGTTTGAAATTTCAATTCAAATTGCCCAATAAATTTTTCATCAAAATATATAAATATAAAATTTTGCTATTTATATATATTTATTAAATATTTTTGAAAGATGAACAAAAAGCGGATCATATCATCTGGTTTTGTTTAATATTAAATAAGGCCCTTTTTATTTAATTTTAAAAAATAGTAAAGTCTTCACTATTTGATATCTTATAAAATTTCAATATGAAGAATTTATTGAGCTAAGTTAAATCGAAATTTCAAACTTAAAAATAATATAATTCAGACCATTTACAGTTTGGCTCACAACGCAAATATTCACGATAGTTAATCTCTCTCTCAAATATACTTGTCTTATTATGCTCTTTTTTAATAATGAAAATTGGTTGATCTAAATATTTCTAGAATATTAATGCAACAATTTTTTATCACGTACCAAAAATATGGTAAAAATATTCTAAAAATCAATATTTTTTTCACAATATGGAGTTTATGTTCAAAAATTTGAATCTGATAGTTTAGACTTTAGAATTCGATATATTGATATGAAATATGACAAGTTTTGTACTTCATGAAACACTTATATGTCACACCTACCTCCAGCACTAAAATAATGGGTGAATCTGCCTTAATTTTAGAACCGCAGATGATACATGCGTGTTTAAATTCTAGGATCATAGATGTCACCTGTAATCCTAAAAATTATAATTAAAAATAAGTTCGAAGAAGAATCTGACTCTAGAAACACATGTATCACCTTCGTCTGAAATAGATTTAAATATCTAATTTGTATTTTCTAAATATTTAATTTTAAATATTAATAATATCATTTAAAAAACGAATCTAAATTCCAGTTCCTAAACTACTTTTTATCGTACCCTTGCTTGAATAGGATATTCGTCTTTTGTGAATTAATTGAATTCCATTATTCTGAGCTTTGGATACTTTCCTTCTTAAATGCACGCTCCGGAAAAACAGGAATAGTCAACCCCACCGAAGGAGAATTGATATTCACACTGCTATTTGTTTTATTAACACACCATAATTTCAAATTTTAATTTGATTAACAGATACGTGTTGACTTCAATATTTTTTTTTATTTGTTGATTTGCAAAAAAAATTGAATTTCACTATTTTTTGTTAAGAATTTGCAGGTGTCACTACTTTAAGAATAAATGTAGAGCTTGTCAAGATCTTTTCAATGCTTCGAAAAACATTAAAATCGGAGTTATGAGTAAAACATTATGGTCGTTTGAAGAAAGACATTTTTCTGAAAATTCCAATGCGTTACCAACCCGTTATAACGGGTCCGGAACCCATTATAACGAGTCAGAACTCGTCATAACGGGTTACAGAAGCTGTTGTAACACTAGAGCTATTTTTGAAGCAAAACAGAGCCTCACGGAGGCTTGCGTTACTGTAACGCTTGGCCAACCCGTTATAACAGATTTGAACCCGTTATAACGAGTTTTTAAAGGAGAAGGGCCCAAAAGTCAGTCAGAGAAGCATGCAAGGGCATTTCTGGAAAGATGCCAACTTGTTATAATGGGTTCATCAAGGCGTCATGGAGTTCATGTAATGCTTCGGCACAAATCCAAGATTTCAAGACTCCAAGAAGTGTCCAGCCTATATATATGATGCAGAGACGAACTAGAAGAAAATATGAAACTCCCAACAAGCTTCCAAGCATCTAATTGAGCACTAGAAAGAGCCAAAGAGCATTCTCCTTCAGCTACCTAAACCTGAAAGCATTAGGATAACACCCATAGTCTAATTGTCAATCCGAGAATCTTTCTTTAGCTAGTTTCTAGCCTTTGGTGCATATGCCTATATGAATGCACTCATGTTTTGCAAATCAACAAAAGAGAGAGATAGTTGACTTCAACATTTCCTTTGGTTTGTTGATTTGCAAATAAACTTGAATTTAACTATTCCTTTATCCTAGATTGTTTCGTCAATCAGACCATTAACCGTGTAGAGTGGTGTTGCCCCCTTACATTGGTCTAGGAGTCGAAGAATGATTTGCTTATTTAGAAAAAATCAAAGATCGATTACAAAATTGTAAAGAATACTTGTTTTGATAGTGAAATCATCAGACCCGAAAGAAATATTTTGTTTCGGGAGACTCGTGGACGTAGGCCTAGTTGATTGATAAGCCGAATCACGTTACATCGCGTGTTTTTTTAGTTCTTTTGATTGCTCTTGCTCCTCCTTTACTCTCTCTCTCTCTCTCTTATTACTTTGCTCTTTGTTGATTTGTGAATTGCTCTATTACTTCTAGAATTTGCTTGCTTTAACTCTTGACTAGGTGATTAAGGTCTAAAAGCTAATTTGAAATTGTTGATTGAAAACGCTTCAGCCTTATTGTTTGATCTTAGTCTTGCGCTTTAAGCCTCAATATTATTCTAACAATATGTCTTTTCTTATTATATTCTCCAATGATTGAAGCTTTGTTGTGTCAGTTAATACATCATTTTATTTATATTTTAATACAATCAAGTAAAAAAAAAAATTGTACTTAAACTTTTTCTGATGATTTGATTGTTATGATTAATTTTCGGTAATCAATTTAATTTCACTTATTAACATGTCCATGACAAAAAAAGGTTTTGAATTTTTGAAAATGAACTAGTTTTTTTATATATAAATTGATTATTTTATTATTTTGAAGTCACTTATAAAATCTAAAACAGATAATTATAAAACTCTAAAAATATAATTTTTAGTTCCTATTAGATTTTGAAATAAATAAATTATAGAGCAAGATAAATTCAAATTTAGAGATGTTTAAAAATATTTTTGAGTTAAGCACGAGAAACCTTAATACTTCTAGAAGCATCATAGTTTTACTCAAGAGAATTTCCAATGAATTAAATTACATATGATTGTACGAAGTATATCTAATTTAATGTGGCCAGACATATATTAACCTTAATTCTTTCTTATAAATTCAAAAAGCTACACAGAGAAGAAATCAAATTACGGGGTACATATTTTCTATAGAAATCAAATTAAGAGGTACATATATTCTTTTTAATCTTTTTTTACTTTAATGTGGAAAATTCAATTGAATTGTTTGATTTTCTTAATCTTTGCTTTATATATATAGATATATTTGATTAAAATTTTCATGACCAATCGTAATCGATTTTGATTCAGAATATATACTAGTAATGTTGTGTCATTTAATTTATCCAATAATACAAAAATATAAAACTAAAACAGTTATGGAAAAAACTTGAGGACATCAAAGATATGTACATTAGATACTTTGAATCGCTTCGAACAGTTAGATACATCAAGGTCTGCATTATTAATCAAGATCGAACGACCCAATTTTTTTCGAAATTAAGGTCTGCATTATTATGTACTTTGTGTCATTTTATGTACATATCTTTGGGGTTCCCAATTTTTTTTTCCAATAGTTATTGTGAGAACTCAAAAGTATTTGCATAGCTACTTAAATAAATCTTTAATTTAATATATTTCTGTATCAAATAAAATGTTTCATTTATATATCTTAAAGGATTTAAAATATGTGATTAGTATCCTAATAAAGAATCGGTAAACAAGTTGTTTAAAGAAAAAAAAATTATATAATAATATTTAATCAATTGTACATTCTTTTGGTCCCACTGTTGTAACTATTATTTCATATATACTTTTTCACTAGTTAGTTTTTTTTTTACTTAATTTAAAATCTCACTCAACACACACTATTTTATTTTTTTATATTACTTGTTTGTCTTGAACATATAAATTAGAAGAATAAAAATGTTTAATTAAATCAAATCAAAAGGATATATTCAAACACGATGAAAATAGTATAAAAGTTTTCTTTGCTTTATTGTATTGAAATAAAAGAAATGAAATGATGTTTAACTGATGCTGAAAGGACATTAATTGGAAAGATCAATTGCTCAAGGACATATTCATCAATCAAATTACAATTTCAAATTGTATTGTGTTAATAAAAACAAATAGTAGTGTGAATATTAGCTTCCATCCTGGTGTTTTTGTAAAAGATAGAAAGTTGAAATTCCCCTTCAGCTAATTATTGAACAATTTGAAAATTGTTTTGGAAAAGTTTCAAAATATTTGATATATAGCTAAACTATTTTCAATTTATACTTAACTTGATCATAGTGTCTTTATGGTAAAATATATAAAAACAAAGTAAGGTTTTTTTTCAATTAAATATTACAAGCTAATGATCTAATAGCACAAGTGGTAGTTAATTAGAATGACTTTCAGGAGGTCATGAATTCAAACTATCGTGAGCACATAATTTCGTAAAAAATATTTGAAAAATAATAAATGCTAAATAATAATGGGTCCTCTTATATATAAAAAATTGAATATTATGAACTATAATAGTCAATAAATACCGCGAATAGAAATGATGGTATTTTTCATTTTCGAAATTGTTATATTTATTGAATTTTGGTTTCTCTTTTCTGGATATCGATTTATCCTAGCTCACACTACCATTTTTTTCTGAATTACTTTCAAAAAATAAAATAATAAATGCATAATTATTCATAGTACTATGACAATAACCAATGTAGGTACTGCATGCTGCCATTTAAATTTGATTTTTGTTCATTGAATTAATTCAGACTGTCTGATTAAAATATGGCGGCTAAAAGATCCTGCTACTTTTGGCATGAAATCATGAATGAAACCCAAAAATAAAAATCCAGCTAAGACCTAAAAAAAGAGATTTTCTTCAAAAGAAAAAAAAAACAAAAACTAAGAGCTCAACGCCTCAACCTGCTTTCCTAATTAATGATTTAATGCCTACCCCCAAGTACACATGTCGGATGGTATTTTCGTAAAATATATTGAAATTTGTGTCTAAACCATTTAGCCAAATTCTATAAAGCTACAACCTCTGAAATAATCTCCCCTCTCATCTTTTCTCATTAACTAAAAAGAGCAAAGCAACAAAAATGGTTTTGGAGGCAGGAAAGTCGACGGAAGACCAGAGGCAGCAGCTGCTGCTCAATCAGCACAAGGAAAAGCACTTCATGGCCGGAGAGGTGGTGCGTGACGTGATAATGGGCGTATCCGATGGCCTCACCGTCCCGTTTGCACTCGCCGCGGGTCTCTCTGGAGCCCGGGCTCCATCTTCTCTCGTTCTCACGGCTGGTCTTGCCGAGGTCGCTGCCGGCGCCATTTCCATGGGTCTTGGAGGGTACTTATTTTTTATTTAACTCCTCTCATACTCACTGCTATGTCATGCAATATCTTTTTTTTATTTTTTTTATATATTATGTTTTAATTGCATGATTTTCTATGAACATGTACTATTCTGTTTGAAATAACTGGAAGTTTACCTTTACCTACTTAAATAATCTTTTTATTAACTCAAGAAAAGAATTACGAATTAAAAAAAAAACAATCACTACTTATAACTAAAACAAATCCATAAACAGAAAAAACGAAAATATCCCAATGATGCGCCGCTGAGCTTGATCCACCACATCACCTTTTGTATAACCGTAGGAGTTTCTCTAACAAATTTAGGTGATATTTAATAATAATAAACAAAGAATTTGATACTGCATTGGCAATTATTAGTTCGTCTTAATTGGTAACACAAGTTTCAGAACAACGAGTTATCGTGATATTCTTGTTTAACAACTTTCCCCTTGCATGCAGTTGCAACTTAAATATCATCTATTTTCCATTACTTTCTTAGTTTCTTTATTTTGTATTTTTCCCTTTGAGAAAGAAAAACATACAGAAATGTTAGATTCAAACCGACTGGGGACAATTTGATATAGCTTAATTAGCCCATAATTGCATCCAACAAGTATCGGTTATCAGCAAAAAGTGCAAAATTGTACATCTCCATAGCAGCAATTAGCAGAACTACAAACATTAAATCGTACCAGCTATTAAATAACCAAATAAATACATATTATTATATCAGTAAAATGGTAAAAAAAAAAAAAGATGCTTGTTATCCTGAACATTATATAATTTTTGTTGTTACTATTATTTTTAGTATGCATGTCTATTTGGAACAATTTATTTCTTCTATGTTATGAATTGAGTTCACACCATAGACATGCATTAATGAACTCTACCAAAAGTTCAAAACTGTTGACATGATAAGCACCAATCTACTATGTTCTTTTGGACCCAAAAAAACGAAACATTCCCTTTGGATTTTTTTTTTATTGTTCATAATGGTTTTCTTTTTTTCCTTTTGATGAACGATCTTAGTGTTTAATTTATGATATGATATGACCAGTTTAGGCACTTTATCAACAATTTCCTGTAGCAAAGAATCTTCAAACAATCAATCCTTGTTTGTCTGAGCCAGCCATATTAGTTCATTTGGATGAACGATAACAAATAAATAGAACTGTTGTGAACTTTTCTTCTGGTATGAGATACCAACCAATGAACCAAGTAATCCATTGGGTTAAATTCATCTGGAATTATCATGTGTCAGGTACTTAGCAGCCAAGAGTGAAGCAGATCACTACAACCGCGAGCTGAAGCGGGAGCAAGACGAAATTATCAATGTTCCTGACACAGGTATACCAGTAAATACTCTTGTAGTGAATTTATATATATTTTACCTCTTAACTCTGGTCATGCATGTTAATCAACCTTATTTCTGACCAAAAAGCATGGTGTAAATATCCTAACACATAATCCTTGTGGGTTTCTTTTAATCAGAGGCAGCAGAGATTGCTGAGATACTGTCTGAGTATGGACTTGGGCCCCCTGAATATGGTCCAGTTGTTACTGCTCTTAGAAAGAACCCGCAAGCCTGGCTGGAATTCATGATGAAGTGAGTAATTTTTCGGAAGTATTAATTAATTAATTAAGCATTCAAACTAATCTTATTTTACTGCCAAGTCTGATCCACCAGTTAAAAGCACATAACTGTACTTCTCCCCTGATTACAACTGCCTTTTATTTTATTGGAAACAATCTTATTCCTTAAAAATTTACTGTAGTTCAATATTAGGAGAATCATGTACAATTGAGTGTTGTAATTAATTAAACATGTGTAACATCTATTATTATTCTTCTGGCATGCAAACTATTTTTTTTGTTACAACCAATCAGCTGTTTCTAACCCATGTAACAACAGGTTTGAGCTGGGTTTAGAGAAGCCCGATCCCAGGAGGGCACTGTGGAGTGCAATGACCATAGCGTTGTCCTATGTTATAGGGGGTATGGTGCCGCTGTTCCCATACATGTTCGTCCAAGAGGCGCACAAGGCAATGTTCACCTCTGTTGGTGTCACGCTTCTTGCGCTGCTCTTCTTTGGTTTTGTGAAGGGTTATTTGACCGGCAACCGGCCGTTCCTAAGTGCTGTTCAAACCACCTTTATCGGGGCACTCGCTTCTGCTGCTGCCTATGCCATAGCTAAAGCTGTACAGACTGTGTAATCTAATTAGTTTGTCTAGATTTTAATTTTGAGGAGTGTTCTCACTTCTTATATGTTTGAATTACTTGTGGAATCTGATGTTGTGTTGTATGAATGGGCATGGAAGAGGAAGTACGGGTTATATTTTGCTATGTTGCCATGATCTGGCATAGTTTGGTTTATTATGCAAAGTTATTTCTTTGAGCAAGCACTCTAAAGAAATTTTTTTTGTTTGCATGTACTTGATGGAATCCAACTTTTTCTTCTAATACAATTATATGCATGATCCATGAGGCCCAATCCAAATCGAAACAGACCTTAAAAGGCCCAATCCATGAGAAGAAATTTGCTTATATTTTAATGGACCAGTCCATCAAAAAATCGAACTTTCCTAATTTTCTCAAAATTTTCAAAGTCCATTTCTGTCCGATAAACCCACAAAAGAGTATAAAAATGTTTCGGCCATACCACTATCGATATTAATGGACGCGTTTAATTGAATAATTTCTACATTATTATAGTTATTATACATCTAATTGGCTGAACGCTCGACTGAAAATAATAGACGAATTTAATTGCATTCAATTTGCACATTATTGTACTTATTATACACATTGTTTCTGTTATTATGCACATTATTGTTGTTATGCATATTGTCTTTGTTATTGTACATCTAATTGTTATTATATATTATTTGAACTATTATGCATGTTATTTGAAATGTTATGCACGTTATGAGATTATTATGTATTGTTTTGTTGTTATGCACATTGTTTTTTTATTATGTATCTATTTGTTATCATGCACATTATTTGAATTATTATGCATGTTTGAACTATTATGCACATTATGAAAATAAGTGCAAATAGATATAAATAACTGATATCAATATGGTGATAATTGTATATAATGACAAAAATAACATGCATTAAATAAACAATATGCATAATAACTAAAATAATGTGCAAATTAAATGCAACTAGACGCCTCCAATTCATATCAACGAGCGTATCGAATATCGTATCACTATATCAGCTTCCTACTAGTATATATTCGTTCAGTTCAAATTAGATATATTTTTTCGATTGTACTTGAAACTTGAAAGTAGCAATTTTGGTAACAGTAGACCATTTTTTTACAAACAGAAAGTAACACATGATTATTACAGTCATGTGATAGTATAGTGTCTAACACATTTATGAGCTATACAATGAAGCTTTGAGAGAGAGTGATTGAGCATCATTTAAAAAAGATGATAAACGTTATGAAAAATCAATTTAGTTTTATGTTCAGACGATCAACTATGAAGGCGATTTTCTTGACAAAACAACTCATGGAGAGATATAGAGAGCTGAAGAAGGATTTACACATGACATTCGTTGACATGGAGAAAGAATGTGACAAAGTACCGAGGAAGGTCATGTGGTGCACACTTGAAAAGAAGAAAGTTCCAAAAAAGTATGTCAACCTTATCAAGGATATGTATGATAATGTTGTGACTAGTGTCACATCATGTGAATACGAGACGGATGACTTTTCCATTAAGATAGGATTATATCAAGAGTCAGCCTTGAGTCCTTACATCTTTGCCATAGTGATCGATGAGGTCACGAAAGATATACAATGAGATATACCTTGGTGCATACTTGTTGCGGACGATGTGGTCCTAATTAGGGATGTAAACGGATCAGATACGAACGGATAATTGTGTTACTGTATCCTTAACTGTTAAAAATTTTCGAATACAAATACGAATTTGGATAGTCTAGGATACAGATACATATCGGATATTAATCGGATATCGAATACAGATCGAATATCGGACGTATACAGATACGAAAGTAATATAATTTGGAGAATTAAAAAAATATTGATTTGCTATATGTTTATCCAAATGCATCAGAATTATAAAAATATGATACATAAACACAAATTAGATATAAAATTAATTAGATTTATAATCTACATACAAAATCCAATAAAATATATATAATAGGAACTTTTTTTGTTATGAATACGAATACAATTAGATAATATCGAATACAGATACCTTGGATAATTTCGGATACTATTAGATAATAGTTAAACACTCGGATACTGCTAGATGATATTCAAACTGTATCCTCATGCGTTAAAAATTTTGGGATATGGATACACATACAAATTTATGTGGATACAAATACAAATCAAATGATTTTTGTCATTTTTCGGATACGGATCCGGATAAAGTCGTATATTATCCAATCAGTTACACTCATAGTGCTAATTGACGAAAGTAAGGCAGAAGTGGATATAAAATTAAAGTTGTGGAGGAAGACTTTCGAATCAAAATGTTTTAAACTTAGTAGGACTAAGACTGAGTATAAAGTGTGAGTTCAACAACGTTCGATCACAAGATGGATATGTAATTTTGATGGACAAGTAGTGTCTAGAAGAAGCACCTTTTGATATTTGGAATCGATACTACAAAGTGATGCCAAGATTGATGGAGATGTTAACCATATAATAAGAGCGGATTGGATAAAATGACAACAATCATATGGCATTCTATGTGACAAAAAGGTCTAACAAAGGTTGAAAGGTAAGTTCTATAGAATGGCGATCAAGCTTGCAATGTTGCATGGAGCAGAATGTTGGGCTACGAAATGGCAACACATACAAAAGATGATCGTGTCAGAGATGCGTATGTTACACTGGATATGTGGGCATACAAGAAGGAATTGCATTAGAAATGACGATATATGTGACAAGGTCGGCGTTGCACCGATAGAAGAAAAACTTGTTCAACATCGTTTGAGATGGTATGGGCATATCCAGCGAAGGCCTTCTGATGCACCGATAAGTAGTGAAGTTTTAAGTCACGTCGAAAACACAAGAAGAGGTAGGGGTCGACCCAATTGACATGGGATAAAGCTGTAAAAAGAGACTTAAAGACATAGAATGTCTCCAAAGAGTTGTCATTAGATAGAAGTGCATGGAAGTTAGCGATCCACGTACCAGAACAGTGACAAACTAAATTTTAGAAGTAGTGTTATAATTGTACGACTTTAGTTTAGAAGTAGTGTTATAGTTTTACGACTTTAGTTCAGAATTAAAGACGCAGAACACTAGCCTAAATTTATGATTGGTAGAATAATGTATTATTATTATTATTATTATTATTATTATTATTATTATTGTTATTATTAGAATTAGAATTATTATTATCATTACTATACTTCTATTTTTACTATTCTTACTATTATTATATTATTATTAGTTATATTTATTTTTCATTTCAAATTAGATTTCATGTCTAAGCTATCCCAATTTATTTAAGAATAAAATTTTTGTTGTTGTTGTTGTTGTTAAATTAAAATTCTTTTGTTATGTAGAATAAATGCCATTTTGTTAAAAACATAAGATATGTATGCATTTGAAAATGGGCCGGGTCGGATCAAATCCGACCGGATCAATGGGTTGGCCGGACCGATGAATTCGCAGTACCGAGTTTGGAGTAGGAATCAAAATTAATGTACTTTGTGACAAAATGCAACAATCCTCGACCACTACAGGAAGAAAATATATTGGGCCTTCAGAACTAGAGTTGGGTCTTATTTGATTTGGACCAAAACTATTGCGGACAAAAACAATTAATTTGAGTCATTTTTTGGACTCAGTTAGTCCAAATTGTGACCAAGGACCAGTAACTTTCTTGACTGTAGCTGGCACATGCGAGATGGCACCATTTATAGAAACAAAATTCTCTGTACGCATTTAATCTGGACATAAAGATCGGTCTTTCTAAATCATATCAGTGACGGTCGAGGGTTGATCTTTAACCCAACGGTTTATATTAACCTACACAGAGTGAGCACAGAAAAAATGCACGGATAGAATACAGTTCCATCATTTATAAAGGGATTCTTATCCTCCGAAAGGGTCAACCCTTCCGTAATACGAAATGGACAGCGTTTTATGTTGTAAACAGTGAAAATCGTTATAGCAATTACTGTGCAGACAACAAATTTAACTGAGAAGGTAAAATATTTTGCTGATCTTATGGGAACGGAGTACCCACCGGATGCAAATTCTAGTGACCTTGAACAACAGGTGCAATGAAATTTTGTGAACACCATGACTGGAATTTGTGTTTTTAGTTTATTCACTTTGAGCTTTGACAGAGGTGAGGTGAGGATAGTGAACAATTAACGCATAGCCCATTTTTTTAATAATGAAAATTAAATAAATTAATTATATTTAGGAAGAAAGATTATTTAAAAGCATCAAAAATAGAAAAGATCGGTATCAGTATCACCGTCTTTTTTGCAAAAGCCAAAAGAACGGTGTTGCCAACACCGTAATTCCCTTTGTTTAACTTTTCCACGCACAACTTTTTTATTGAAACTTTTATTAATAAAAATATTATTAATTTAATAGACGAGTTATGTTATATTTTAATTATTTTTTGTAACAATTTCGACTACGCTCGACGAGATCGTAAATAGTTTATTTTTATCGTCGCAGGCCATCGAGTTTTAGATATTCAAGTCTACTTCCATCGCGTCGAGTCTAATTTGCGATCAGAGAAACGAGCAAAAATAGTCTAGATAACACATGTGAATGTTAACGTTTAAAAATAGAATCATTATTTAACATCCTCCGATTGGAAATCAGACTCGACGTGACAGAAGTAGACTCAAATATCTACAACTCGATGACTTGCGATGATAAAAAAAACTAATTACATTCCGAACGAGCATAGTCGAAGTTGCAAGACAAAAAAATAAAAAAATGCTAATCATACTTAATATTTTTGTAGAAACTTTGACTACGCTTGTCGGGATTATGATTAGTTTTTTTATCATCGAGGGTCAAAGAACAAACTTTTTCAATAGATAATACTAAAAACACCTGAAAATTTCACAAAGGGTCAAGACGCAAGTATTACTTGTGCCCTTAATATTTTTCAATTTTTTCAACTCCCTTGCATTTCTCTTAAAATTTCGGAATAAAAATTACACTTTAGAGTTTAGAGGTGCAAATATTAATTGCGCTTTGCGTCTCTAAAATAATTAAGAGAGACAAACATTAGTTGCGTCATTGACTTTCTGTAATAATTTTAAAAAACATTTTGTCTTATCTGTTTAATAAATTGTTTCTTTGATTCTTTATGAAAAAAATCCCACGTGAGGTACTGCCCACCGTGTTCGATCTCATCCAGTCTCTTTCCCTTTGTCCTGCGGATATGTAGAAGGCTTCTAGACTGTGTTTCTTGTTTTATTATTCTTCTATATCTTCATGCGCATAGAAATTGGCAATTGCTATGCGGTACTAAATTTTTTTTTTTTGAAAAAAGCAGGGAAAACCTGCCTGTTTCATTGAAACAAATAGTTCAAACATAAGCCCTAGATGTCTATATTTTGTTTTTGCAAATAACGCAAAAATAAAAACCTACAATGCTAAACAAAAACATATAACTATCCTGTTACAAAAATAGCATATAGCGTCATCTAGTTCAAATTCTTCAGTCTTCTTTCTTCAAAGAGACCCTATCAGCTAATCAGCTCTAATCATCAAAATACAACAACCATATTGTTTCACAAACAACAACATCAATCAACAAAACCAAGTTTACTATAACAGAACAAACATATGTCATCAAAAACACAAGGATATCAAATATTTTCAATTTGCAGAAGACCTGATCCAGACAAAGGCACCTCCACGGCCCCTAGGACCATCGGGCCCATTGTCACCGTCAGTCTTCCTCAGTCTGTGGTAGGTTCTCTCAAATTCCGAACATCTTGTGGTATAATTAAGTTCAGTTTAAGAAACGATGAGTCAGAATTATGCTTACACCAATAGCTCAAAATACTAATTATTTGAGACAATGCTTTTAACGTTTCTCGGTTTTTTGTCAATAAAGCATCTTCTATTCCTTTCTAACCAAACGGTCCATATGACCGCACCCCTAACTTTGAAGAATAACCTGTCCACCTATCAAGATCTAGCACTGTCTCTAATGTTACTTACAAATTAACCACTATACCCAAAACACAGCTTTACATCATCATCACCAAATACTTTCAAAATTCACAAAAACAACAATCCATCAAAACAAATTCTCATACTCAAGATACTACTACAAACATAGCAGATCACGACACCGGTCTCTTCCATACAAACGCTTTGTTGGTGAAGGTACCACCAACTCCTCCACTTGTATCATCGTCATTTGGTTTCATGTGTCTTGAATATGTTTTTGTAACTCCTGCACATTCTGTGGCATAAGTTGATAGTTGATGAATCATTATTATTTCTACACCAGTATTGTAATATATAGATGATATGGGTTGCTAAGTTGATAGTGGATCTTAGTTTTTTGCTGGTAAAGCATAATTTATTCATTTCCAACCAAACATTTCAAATAATGGCTTCTCTAATTAGTTCAACTAATATAGCATCCTTAAGTGAAATTTTTGCATCTATTTTCCATAGATCTTCAAGAGTATCTTTTATAAAATTGAAATTATTATGTTCCCCTATCCATGACCATAGTTGTCTAATAAATGAACATGCAACAAAAAAATGATCAATGTCCTTTCTTGTTCACATAAAACACATTTAGTTTCTTCACACCAACCTTTCTTTTCAAAAAATTTCTTGGTAAAGATTCTTTTGTTAGAAGCCACATAAACACTTTTATTTTAATTGATAATTTGAATTGCCATATAACATCATACTTGTAATTTTTATATCCTTCAAACTCTAACAATGTATAGTTCCCTTTACATGTTTATTATTTACTATATTTTACCTGCTTTTAGGAGTAGGGATAAGTTACTGTTTTATTTGACTACATCACATCTGGTATTTGATATCGAGGTTGTTTCGGAAGTCACTTGAGGGATTAGTTCGTTTTGAAGTGCTTTCCTGGTATTATGTCATTTACTCTATTAATAGAGTCCGAAACACTACAAGAAGGTGCAACATTTACATCTGACGGTCCTGATGCAATTAAGGCTATTTACATCAGTGTGCGAATGCTAAAAGGTAATAGCATCAGAACGCAGATGCAAATGGGCAGATGCAAATGCCCTTGATGCTAATACGTATTTGCATCTGATTTATTATTTGCATCGGCATTTTGTTTACATTCGATCAAGCAGATGCAAAAACTATTGTCATTTGCATTAGTTCTCTGAAGCAAATCGTATTTGTTTGCATGACTAATACTGATGCTACTGTCTATTAGCATCAGCTTTTCTAACACAAATGTGTCTTTTATTATATTACATATTTGTTATTTGAAACCTAAGTATTGATGTAATTGTTGATACTAGCATATGTTAATGTAGTGATATCTTCTCTTGTTGCATCTGTTAATGTGATGATATTTTCTTTTATTTGCATATGTTAAAGTGATATTATTTGCATTAGCATAAATTGAAAAATACAAATAAATAGTGGTCAATGCAATATTTCTAATGAAGTAATGATATTCATCACAAATCATTCATTACAAAGCATTAATCACAACATTGTCCAAAATCTCCTAAAATGATATCAAAATCTCCCAAAATAAAACTCAAACAACTTCTAAAATCGATCACATATTCAAATCATTATTTTTTGTAGACCTCATTATCACTTGACGAAGCATCAAAATCAAATAACTCTCAATGTACTGTTTAGTCTCGCACTTCTTGAGGTTAGAGATGTACTTCCAGAAACCATACACACTAGTCATTAAAGTACAACTTCCAAGTGTACCTACATAATACACACCAAGACGTTAAGTTTTATAGATCCTCTACGCTGCTGTTGCACAACATTGATCTGACTTCGAGTGTGGGTGTACATCTAAGTGGTCTCCAACATAGTTTTATAGATCCTCTACGTTAGTTTTTCTCCAACATGTAAGTATTTTTTTTTTTTTACAAATTGTTGGTTGAATTAGTTCAAGGCTCATTATTATGGAATGTTTGGATTTGTAGAAACAAAATTATTTTCCAAAATGGTAATGTCCCGGACATAAGATCTATTGGGCTAAAAATAATTAGTTTAGCATCTTTTTGGTTTCAATTTTTCAAGGAAGGTAATCTTTTGAAATTGTCACTAATTTTGCCACAGGACGTGGCAAAACTCCATTTTTTGCAGGCTTTAATCACACAGGATGAGGAGGTTTCGGGAGAGCTGGTCGAAGTGGATTCGGCAACTCTCTCACTTGAAAAAGGAAATGAAATTAGTGATGATGAAGATTTACTAGACTAAGCTCCTTAGGATTTTATATTTGATCTAGGCATTTTGGTTGTTTGTGTGATGATTGTTTGACTTGGTTTGGCTGCAGTTACTTTTGGTTATTTGTGTGATGTTATTTTGCTTGATTCGGTTAGGCTGCAGATACTATAGTTGTATTTTGTAATGTGAACTTTTATCCCTTGAATCCAGATAGTTGGATTCATCGGAGTTGTACTTTAGGAAAGTTTTAATGAAACTGGTGGAATATCCATTTTTTTCAAAAAAAAAAATGCAAGTATTTTTTTTTATAAAATTATTAATATTTTTATATATTTAAATATGAATGTCAAATTGCTTGACGGTACTCACTCCAATCATCAAGCGTATTCTGTACTGAAATAAACTTGCACGCACATATTCATATTTAAATAAATAATCGTGAATTATACGAGCTAGTTCAGCTCGAATCACCAATGTTGTTTCGAGCTGAAAATTCAGCTCGTATTCGACTCGCGAAAAACTCGAGCCGGCACGTAACTCGTTATTTAGCTCGAAATTACAATTTTGTTTGCTAAAATTTTATAAAATTATGTCATTTATGCATTAAAACATTTACTAGAGCTAATTATAAAATCGACTACAATTTACATCAATATAAAACAAAAGAAAATTATGAAAAAAACTTAAAATGAAGGTATCAACATATTACATGTTATGTTATGAGAAAAAATATGCAGTACAATCATCTGAGTGAGTTAACGAGCGAGCTAGTAGTAGTTCGAACTCAGCTCGTAAATTATACGAGCTACATAACTCGAGTCAGATTAGCTCGAATTAAATCTGAGTGAGTTGATAACGAGTTAAAATCCGAGCGAGTTACGAACGAGTCACGAGTCGTGAGCTTTTTGCTCAGTCCTAAATGGGCAGCAACAATCCAATCTTTTGTTTCCAGGCAATAAATGTGGGTGATGGGGAAACACAAGCACCCTGTTGTAATGTTGTTCATTAAAACTTTTCTAGAGATACAAATTGTATACTAGGCGCAGGATCAAGATCTGACGACTTAGAAGACTTTTAAATTTTATAGAAACAAGCTACACCGCAGAACAGGCAACAACTGTAAGCAAGTTGTTCCTGCAGTAAAGGAAGTCATAAACGCACAGAATGTACCTAATTCCTCTCCATTGATTCCATTTGAAATTTTGAAATGAAAAATGTTTCGTAGATTTCAATCTCATATAAATTTTCGATATCAAATTAACATGTATAATAATTAAAATAATATATTTATTAACATGCATAACAACATCAGACTTTTAGATATTAATATTCAATATGTGATTATTCAGTTATTATGCTTGTTTATATAATGATATTTAAAAATGTTATGTTATTATACTTATTAATAGACTTATTATATTATGTTAATTTGAATTCAAAGTTGATATTGAATATGAGATCTACCTATCAAATTTCCAATTGAAATACCCATAATCTAGTTTCTAAAGGCAGCATATGCATCGGACCCAAACTGCCAGATCGGACGGACAATAGAAAATTGCCAAAGTGTGATCAGCGTAGAATCCGGTCTGATTGGGGGAAGCAATTCTTCTGCCGCGTAGTAGGAATGAGCAGCTAGATTTGTAGACTACGAACGACTCAGATGTAATTTAGAAATTTGATATTATGAAGTTTAGCTCGTACGAATCTCGATGTAAATTAAATGTTAAAATTTTTTTGTTACGCGGTAGAATATCTCATTCTCTGGTTGGAGATAGATAAGTTCGAGCACACAGTCTCAGACACTCAGTACCAAATACCAATAGGACTCTAATCCGCACATATCATTGAACTATCTTAACCGTTAAAAACTTGATATGCGATTAACGGCTACAAGTGTCAGACCTGATAATCTGACGGCTGTAGAGCAATCAGACCAGACCGTACATCCAACGGATACCAGACCCTTGTTTTTTTCTCAAATCCAAGTACACTGACTGCCACTGGCTGGCTCCCGCCCACTGACACCTCACTCCTTTCCTCTCCAAAACCTCATACTTCGATCGAGCCTAGCTCTCCTTTCCCTCACTTCTCTCGAACGCAAATCAATCTAGCGGCCGCATGTCGAGACCGCGTCCTGGTCCCTGGCCGCCAGCGCCATCCCAATCCCAACCTCAACCTCAACCTCAACCGTCGCAACCGCAACCCCTCTCTTGGGCCAAGCGCACGGCTTTCAAAAACGCCCCCATTTCCAACTCCGGTCAGTTTTCCACACCTAATGCTACCCCACCGACGCCGGATCTGGAGCTTGGCCCCACCACCACCACCACCGGTAATGCCCGCTTACCTCCTCCTCCTCCGACCAACCCGAATGCCACTGTTGATGCCAATCGAAACACGAGTGCAAATCGAGTTAATGGTGGTGTTAATGGCGCGAGCAAAGAGAGAATCCCGTCAACCAGACAAAGAGAGCGCGACTCATCTGCGCCTTTGCCGAGATTACGCGAGCGTGAGGTCGAGGAGGAACCCGACGACGACTTGCCACAGCGTCAACCTCATGTTGTAAAGTATCAGCTTAGAGATACTCCCGGCATTTGTTAGTCACTTGTGCTCTCACTGTCTCTCTCTCTCTCTCGCTCTCTCTTTCTAAATTTACCGAGTACCTAAACTAACTTAACCTAACCCCATTCAAATTTGGAGCGATACAAGTATACAACTAACATCCCAGTCTTTAATCTTCTTAACTGTTTTTTATTTTTTTGAGAAAAATAAGGGTCAAGCCCTTATTTTGCATTTATTAAATAAAATGAAAACAAAGTTCACAGAATAAGAAAAAAAGAAGAATAGAAGAAAGAATAAACAGACAACATCTCATTAGGTATGAGATGAATCTTCTTAACTGTTACTAATTATCATTTAATTTGTTTTTGTTTTGTTTCAGTCCCCATCTTTTATTACGCATTACAGCACTACCTCTCAATCTTGGGCTCCTTGATCCTGATTCCACTTGTCATAGTTCCAGCAATGGGTGGCTCTTATGTAAGTTTCCTCCCCTCATAAATGAACTTAACTAATTAATTGTGATCACTCCCATTTTAAGTTATTTTAATGCTATTTGAGGAAGTTGGATTATTTATTAATTTAATTGATGTAGTGATAATAATTTAAATGTTACACAGGAAGATCGAGCAGCGGTGGTTTCAACAGTTCTTCTTGTGTCAGGTGTTTCTACGTTGTTGCATACTTCACTAGGAACAAGGCTACCGCTTGTACAGGGCCCGTCCTTTGTATATCTTGCTCCTGCACTTGCTTTAATCCATTCTCCAGAATTCCGAGCTCTCAATCAAAATGTATGTAGGTACATCTTTCCTTTTTTTTCTTTCAAAAAAATAAAATCTCTTAGATCAATTTCTCTTTAAGTACCTGTAGTTACATATCTATCCCCATCCTCTAAGCAACTGGTTAAATTAATATCCATGATGCAGAACTTCAAACACATAATGAAAGAGCTACAAGGGGCATTAATTATATCCGCTGCATTTCAAGCTGTGATAGGGTATACTGGAGTGATGGCATTGTTCCTGAGGTTTGGAGCAGTCTATTACTTGCACTTAATTATGTTGCTCTTCATATGTGATCTTTTCCTTAAGGAATATCTTTTAAGGAAAAGCATGGTTATGAATTGTAAAATTGCAGCGTATTTGAAATATATGTGGCTCTATCGTTATACCATTTGTTTGGTTCCATAATTGGAAGCGAGAGTTATGTACTTAAGCTTACCAAGATGGTTGGTAAACTTGATTTAAAAAATCTATCAAATCGGTTTCAAATGATGAATCCCAGCTGTTAAAACTGATCTACTTAATGAATAATACATTTACATCACAAATTTAGAAATTTTCAAATTCAGTTAGTGTGAAGTCAACCGGTCAAAAAATGGAAGGTATATAAATTGTTTAATACATACATTTTTTTTGTCATTTTTGAACTGCTTGACTTTACACTAAATAACATTGAATTTAACAATTCATATAAACACATCACCATGAAGTCGATTATGGGTTAGTCATTTGAAGCTGATTCCACAGATACCGGAGTTAAAACTTGCCAATCACCTTGGTAAGCTTAAGCATACACTAGCCTTACTCTGGAAACGGTAGCGGTTATTCTTTATTCTGTGAGCTAAATCCAGTCATTTGTATATTGTATGTTGAGACCAACTAATATGGAATGCGTGTTGAAACTCTAGTTGCCAAAATAAGTATGCAGTGATTGTTTGTAATGGCGCAGTGACCTATTCTTAATTAAATGTATTATTTTTCCATATCTGAATGATAGAGGTGAATGAAACTGTTCTAGCAGAAAATTGCTAATGGATTAGAGGACTTTATTACCAATGCACATAGCCTGGTTGAGTTATTCGATAAATTGCTCTATGTAATGTATGTATACTGTAACTAGTAATCTGACCTGTCAAATAAAACCAAATGCAAATTGAACATGGACTGAACTTATGCACATGCTTGCTTGTGGACTAATATCTGCCTATCATTTGTCTGGTTTTGTCAGGTTGATCAATCCTATAGTGGTGTCTTCAACAATTGCAGCAGTGGGGCTCTCCTTTTTTAGTTATGGTTTTACTCAAGTAGGGTCTTGCCTGGAAATAGGGATTTTGCAAATACTCTTGGTTTTCATCTTTTCACTTGTAAGTATTGTTACAATGCTTCGGACTTGCCTTCTTTTTCTTTTCTTTTTTCTTTTTATGTAATCTGGTTATAGCCTACCCCAATTTATTTGGGACTAAAGGCTTTGTTGTTGTTGTTGGTTTATATGACTTTATCCAGTTGTGCATTACTTATTGTTGCAGTATCTTCGGAAGATAAAATTATTGGGATATCGAGTATTTCTAATATATGCGGTATGCATTTTTCATTTGTTGAATTAACATGATATAGGAAAAGGTTTGGCATGTCCTTGTTACTAATACCATGTTAAGCGAATCAATTTTCATTTTGCAGGTTCCACTGGGGCTGGGAATAACCTGGGCAATTGCATTCCTCCTGACAGAAACCAAAGTATATAGCTATAAGGGTTGTGATGCAAGTATACCAGCATCAAACAATGTATCTGAATACTGCAGGAAGCATGTGTCAAGGATGAAGCATTGCTGTGCAAATACTTCTCATGCGTTGCGGGATGCACCCTGGTTCAGATTCCCTTACCCTCTGCAATGGGGCACCCCTGTTTTCAATTGGAAGATGGCTCTGGTCATGTGTCTTGTTTCCATTATTGCCTCAGTTGATTCTGTGAGTTTATTTTTTTTATTCATTTAGTTCCTATTTCTGAATGTGTTTCTGTCATTTGCCTTTCTTATAACATCTCTCCTGTTATGCTGTACATACTGCATTTCTTAGAAGTGAAAATTTCAACCTTTGCTTTACTATATAGAATAATATCTTCTTTCTAAATTGCTGCTGTTACCCTTTTATTTGTGTGCTTTGATCTTGCACGTGGGTGATTCATATTTGTATGCTTGTCCTAAAACATGTTTCTTTTTTTATTTGCTAATTGATTCGTATTAAATTCTATGGTTTTCATAGTCCTTCCCATGTTGGAACTTTCTTTTCTATGTAATAAGTTATACAAAATCCAGGGAAGTATTTCATGTTTGTAATCTGAAAGCCGAAACTTTAATTTTGCAAACAGCATTCCATATTTCAAACCCAAAAACCTGCCACTCTGTTAATGAGGTGTGGTGTGTTAAATCATTCTCGCAAACAATGTTAGCGGGCCAATCTTTCCTTTAATACTAGGTCGCAGATCCTGATTTGTTGAGGGGCAAAAGAAAGACATATCTTGATTGACAAATCTTTATGCTCATTTGGATGACGATAATGGAAGGAAAAAGTGTGTGTGTGTGGGGGGGGGGGGGGTGGTGGTGGTTAAGTTTTTACACTGAAAAGAAAAAGAGAGAAAACAAGGAGTTTATGGCTGATGTAGGGAAAGGAAAACAAACTTCCCATGCTGTTCCTAGAGTACATGGCCAACTTCTAATGTTCCCCGACTATTAATGCTCTAAGTGGGCATATCATTAAAGTTATCAATAGTACTTTTGGAATACATGTATGACTCGAAATCACATTGCTAGGAATGAAATTGACGGGAATGATAAGTACCATATTTGGTGATCTGTTGACTGATACCTTGGAATCATTACAACTATTGATGTTTTCGAAGAAATACCCTTATAATTAATTCGGAGCATTTCGAACGCTAAGGGCATTCCTGTGTATGTCATTAGTACAGAGGCATTATTTCTTTAGAATGTGCTAATGCGTCCAAAAAGCCTTTACTTTTTTTTCCAAATCATTTTACATTCTTCAATTTCTAATTTGTCTAGTGTGGTTTGTGAACTTTTGTTTCATAAATATAAAAGTATAAAACATAAAATTATTTTTTTACTTGTCGGTAGAGGTGCTGCAATAGGTGTCATCATCTCAATATGGTGACAGAAAATTTAATTTGAGCTAGACTGCTTAAAAACCATTGAAGTGCTGATACTTCCAAACAAAACACCAAATGAAATCATGAATGTTCGGAGTGCACTTAGCAAACCTCTATTACCTGATTAGATACATGTGCTAAAAAATGTGCAGTCTTGTGGCAAATGTTCCACCATTTCTTGTTGAGATCATTGAGTCGGTGCTAGAACTTGTTGCCCCTACTGTACCAACCTTAAATGGTATTCTAAGACGATATATGAATTCATTGTTGCAAAAGCTTGAAAATGAATAAAATATTGGTATTCATTATGCCTCTTCTAGCAATAATAACTCTTTGGTTATGATATCAAAAGGTGGGGTCTTATCACGCATCATCTTTGTTGGTTGCTGAAAGGCCTCCAACAGCTGGCGTAGTGACCAGAGGCATCGGGATGGAAGGCATAACAAGTCTTTTAGCTGGTATATGGGGTACAGGTTTTGGCTCCTCTACTTTGACTGAGAATGTACACACTATTGCTGTCACCAAAATGGGGAGCCGCAGAGCAGTTGAGCTTGGTGCTATTCTTCTCATCTTGATTTCCTTAATCGGTATCACTAATTCTTTCCAGATTCTCTCATTTCTTCCGTAAAATTTTATATCTCTTATTACGTTATAATAACCAAAAGTTTTTTGTAAAGTTATGGAACGTTAATCACTGCATTCCATCTGCTTGAACAGGTAAAGTAGGAGGATTTATAGCTTCGATCCCAGATGTTATGGTCGCTGCTCTCCTTTGCTTTATGTGGGCCATGCTCGCTGCACTTGGCTTTTCCAATCTTCGTTATAGTGCAAATGGGAGTTCCAGAAATAGCATTGTTGTTGGATTGGCCTTGTTTTTCTCTTTATCTGTACCTGCTTACTTTCAACAATATGGTTTGAATCCAAATTATAACATATCAGTTCCCAGTTATTTCCAGCCGTACGTTGTTGCTTCTCATGGTCCTTTCCATACGCCATATGCTGGGGTATGTCCTGACTTAGATTGGCTTTTCTTTTCATATAATCTCTATAATTCCTCTCTGTAACAACAACTTACAGGCAATATATATATATATTTTGAACATCTGATTAGAATATTGTTTGCAATTTTCTGATTTCAGGTAAACTATGTGCTAAACACACTGTTATCATTCAACATGGTGATTGCATTTGTAATTGCACTTGTCTTGGATAATACGGTCCCTGGCAGCCGGCAAGAGAGAGGGGTATATGTGTGGTCAAAATCAGAGGCCGCTAGAAGCGAACCAGCTGTTGTAAAAGACTACCAACTGCCTTTCAATATCAGCAGGCTTTTTGGGTGGGTCAAATGGATTGGCCTTTAATAGGTTTGTCTACAAACTTGTGAGATGTTAGGCTCTTTTTTCCTCCAAAGCTGCAGGTACTTGTATATCTTGAGTTGTATTGTTTAGATTTATTAATAGGCTGGCCATTAAAGGATATTTATTACCTTTTCCTTTTAATTTAAATTGATAAGTATATTAGTCATGTGGCTTCATTCTTCTATGAAAAAGGAAAAAAAAAAATATATGCTTAGTAACTGGTAGATTTTGTATGGTGACTTTAGGTTTAACACCGAGAAAAGCTTAATTTATGTATGGCAGGTAGTAATTTAGTAAATTTCTTTTTTGGGTACATGGGAGAGATTTATTTATCATATGATTTTGCTATTTGACTATGAAGATAGTGCTGATAATTGTGTTGTTCATTATAATGACTTGCGCAAGTGTCTTATGCTCTGGTAACTGGTAAGTAGCTAGGTATCTTCAAGGCTATATATTCTTAAAATTAAAGGTTTTTCTCAGGGCCTGTTGGTTGTTATCTATGTTACCTCGGTTCTTCCAATACCTAGAAGAATCGGTATCAGATGCGTATCGAGTGCGGCTTCGGTGCGGCATTGGTGCATATCGGGTGCGCCACGTGGCGCATTCTATTATTTTAATAGGTTTGACCGGTTGGATGCGGTCTTAGGTGCGGCTGGGTGCTTCTCGAATGCGGTTGGGTGCTTATTTATTTGTTTGTTTTTGTTTTTTAAATCTATTGTCTATAATATTATTCATTTTTTATTTTAAATTTATTATATATAGTCGCATCCATATTCAATTTTTTTTGAAATTGAAGTATCGCCGCATCCGCACCATATCCGATACGATACTCACACCCGTACACACAGGTTGTCATCCTTTTGTCCGAAATAAAGATGAGTATCGTATGAAAGAAGAATACCAGTCAAAGTGTGCATACATATTCTATATATATATTGAAAGATGTAATTATATAGAGGAATTATAGTGTGCATTCAAAAGCTATGGTACGTCAATAGTTGCAATCTAACATCTTTGAAAGGATAGTATGGCAAGTAATGTAAGGTCAGAATAAAAATGAATTTATCCCTGTAGCAATCAGTGATTCTGAGGAGAGAACAATGACTTTACAAACCTTTATCGACGAAAGAAAAATATTTTTTATTTCTCTCGTTGAGCCGTCCCTCTCAGCCTATGTTATTCGGATACTTTATTTTTCTAGTCGTATGCGTATCGGATACGGTTCGAATATGGATACGCTTCGGATACGGTGCAGGTGCGTATCGGATACGTCACGTGGCGTATCCGATTATTTTATATTATTTGACTGACGGATTCGGTCAAGATATGTTTTGGATACGTTTCGGATACGTTTTAGATACGAATTGAGTTTTTAGTAATATTAAATAAGCAATTGTGTATATTATATAATATTAATCACACCACGTAATTTGTATAGTATTATTTTCGATATAACATGAACTCTTTTGTCAAGAAAGTGTTTAATCAAATGCTTATATTTTTTTTGTTATTTCATAAGTATCAATATATATTAAAAAAAATTGAATATAAAAACAAATTTCAAGCATTTTAATATATAATATGATTTTTTATTATATATATATATCTGCATCCGTATTCGCGATTTTTTAAAATTACAGTATCGCCGCACTCGCACTGTATCGGATACGATACGCGCACCTGCACTCGTGCAACACAGCTCTTAGCTAACCTTTCTCTCTCTCTATATATATATATATATATATATATATATAGAGAGAGAGAGAGAGATGCTATCGTGCTTCATGAAGTAGATGGACCTCGTGCTTCATGCTTTTAAAACCGTTAGATTAAAACTTTCTAGCCATTCATTTGGGTGTCTTCTTAATATTACGAATGTAATGGTACTATTCCATTCCTTTGGGTACTATTTCCCTCTTTATCGCCTATACTAAATACACGTCTCCCAAACTTCAAGCTTTTCGGTATTAATCAACCCTTCTCTCTTCTCAACTTAATTTTATGACCGTTCCATCCCTGTTTTCCTAGAAATTATGAAAGAATTTAGAAAGCCATTACTAACCAGAAATCAAAAGGAACAACTTCAAGCTCTGATACCAACGGGAAATCGCGCGGAATTTAGATCGGCTCAAGCTCTCGGACAAGTTATGTACTGGAAACTTGAGACTTAGAGAGATTTAAAAGCTCGAAACTTGATTGTTTTATTTAACTGGAAGAAGTAAGCTCTCAGATATCTTCTGATGTGCTTGCAACTTCAAATGAGGTTACATTATATAGACTTGAGATAGGATCTCTACCAGACTCTTTCTGTGCTTCTAGGGTCAGTTTTACCCTTCTTCCATTTACACACACCGCCCCAGCCGTCCATGCAGCCATCTGTCTCAATTACAATATAAGAATTGGGAGGTGGTAATTCCAAGTCTGGTAGGTTTTGTACCAAATCCTTTACCTTTCTTACCAACTAGTAATCTGAAGGTTTCATGCGTTTATCACCATGAGGACTGGTTTTTGAGTATAATGGTCCCAAAAGTGTACCAATGTTTGGAATGTAGTTTCTGGCATAGTTTAGTATGCCTAGCCATGATCGTAACCCTGCCTTCTCTTTCATTTTCTCGTCTTCAAAGGTTATGATCTTCTTAATGATATGCGGTTGCAACTTGATTTTTCTGTTGCCTATTATTGCTCCAAGGAATTCAATTTCCTTAACCGCAATCTTCATTTTTGTGGGCGAAAGTACAAGCCCATTTTTCTCACAAATACTAAGCATTTTTGAAATATGCTCAGCATGTTGTTCTTCATTTTCTGAGAACACCAGTATATCGTCTATGTAGGCGGCTATAAATTCTTCTGTGCCTCGAAAACAATTATCCATTTTGCGTTGAAAAATTGCCGGCGCATTCTTCAATCCAAAAGGCATGACCAATCATTCGTATAATCCGCCTGGAACTACAAATGCAGTCTATTGTATCAACTCTGGATCCATAGCAACTTGGTGAAAGCCGCTCTTTAGATCAAATTTGGAAAATATTTTACTATTTCCCACTTTCTTCAGGATTGTGTTGATACCTGGAAGACTGTACTGGTTTTTATGCGTGTTATCGTTGAGCGTCCTGTAGTTGAATACCATGCGCTCCTTGCCTTTGACCTCCTTCTTTGTGACCGGGTCTACGGTTGTTCCCGAATTCATGTGATTATTGTCGGCACCATCAACTTACAATTGTCTAGTGATTCGTATTTAAATTTAAATGATGTTTATCATGTTTAAACAAATGCTATCATTTCTAATAAATGATACTTACTTTGTTTAGTTAAGGATAAACATATGTTGAATGTCAATAACAAGATACTCAAGATGTCACATACAAATGAAACACTTTTTATGGCACTATGTCCTGGTCATATAAATAAGAAACACATTTTATCCACTTTAAGCTAGTAATTGAGAATAAACATGAGTGTGATCTTAATTGCTAGAAATTGTGAAAATTGCATGAATTCGTCATTAGGCCAAAAATGAGTGGGAGTTGTGTGAGGCACATCTCTTTGCTCATTATGTGGAAATGACTCATCCATGCTTGTTAACTACCAACCATGAATTTGTTATTAAGCCATGAATTAGTGAGAGTTGTGTGAGGCACAACTTTCTACTCATTATGTGGAAATGACTTGTTCATGTCTGTTAACTACTCAACATGAATTCGTTGTTAGGCCATAAATAAGCGAGAGTTGTGTGAGGCACATCTCTTTGCTCATTATATGGGAATGGTTTATTCATGCTTGTAATCAATAATGTGAATCTTGTTTAATAGGAAAGATGACCAAATCATCGTTAAATGGTAAATTTGTAAAGACAAACGACTTATTGGAATTCATACATTTTCGATGTATGTGGTCCTATGAATAAGAGTGCAAGAGTTGGTTATAGGTACTTCATTATCTTCATAAATAATTATAGTCGATATGACTATGTGTATCTTATGAAGAATAAGAGTGGATTCTTTAGAAAATTCAAAGAATACAAGAATGAAGTAGAAAATCAACTTGACAAAAGAATTAAAGTCCTACGAATTTATCGTGGAGACAAATACTTGAGTAATGAGTTTAGTACATACTTGAAAGGGTGCGGTATCATACCACAACTCACTCCACACAGAACACCATAGTGAAATGGTGTTTCTGGGAGAAGGAATCGAACCTTGATTGATATGGTTCGTTCAATGATGTGCTAAACAGAACTATTTTTTTATTTTTGGGGTCACGCACTCCAAACAACAGCTCACGCACTAAATATTGTTCCATCAAAATCCATTGAGAAAACTCCACTTTAGTTTTGGATGGGCAAACCATCCAACATATATTTTCTCAAAGTTTTGGATTGTGAGTCATAAGTCAAGCTATGATGTCAACTAAAATCTAAAATAGATAAATGTTTCTTCAGGAGAGATCCAAAACAAAAGGTTACAACTTTTGGCACAAGTTAACGAATATTATATTTGTTAAGAATGGTGCAGTATTCTTAGAGAAGAAATTTCTCAAAAGAATCAAAAGCAATGACAATAGGATAACACTTGAGAAAACTCAAGAGGATCCGCAAGTGATCATGAGATGAATGATAGCATTCAAGATGGTCATGAAATGTCCTATAAAGTTCCTTTGATCAGTGGGAGTACAAACAGTCAAGCTTCACAAAAGTTTGTTGAAGAGACTTATACCTCTCCACTAAGTATTCGTTCAACTCGACTTGAGCAAGAACCAATTTCACAACAAATTGTGAAAGAAGTTGAAGAAGCTCAAGAGGAGTTGCAAGAATATAATAAGCTTAGAAAGGTCAACAAGGGAAAGGAGAAGACCTGATTTTTACATGGGTCTTCATGAAGTCTTGGTAATGGATACCGAAGATCCCTCGACCTATGAAGAAGCAATGGAAATAAAATACGACAGACAACCATAATTCGAAATAAAATTCATGTATTGCAATTAAGTGTAGAACTTGATAGATCTTCCTTAAGGAAATAAACTCATTAATAACAAATGAGTTGTTAAGAGGGAGATGGACATGAATAGTAACATGAAAAACAAGGCAAGATTTGTAATGAAAGGTTTTAGTCGAATTCAAGAGATTGACTATGACGAAACCTTTTCACAAGTTTTCATGTTCAAATCTATTCGGATTATGCTTGTTATTGATGCATTTTAGGATTATGAAATCTGTAAATTGGATTTTGAAATAACTTTCCTAAATGGTAAGATAGATGATGATGTGTACATGTTACAATATCAAGATTTTGATGATCCAAAGAATAACAACAAAGTATGCAGGCTTCAAAGAGCCATTTATGGCTTGAAGCAAACGTTGAGGATGTGGAACAAGCGCTTTGATGAAGAGGTTAAAACTCTAAGAATGACAAGTCATCATTAGACTTCATCTAGTCCTAATTATTGGACTGCAGACAAGAATATTCTTAGATACCTAAAAAGGACCAAGAATAAGTTTCTTGTATATGGTGGTCAAAGAGAGCTCATTGTAGAAGACTACACTGATGCTAGTTTTATAACTGATCCAGATGATCAATCTGAATATGTCCTTCTTCTGATTGGTGGTGAAGCAAGTTAGCATAGTTGGAAGTAATCAACTATGACAAACTCAATCACCTCAGCGGAAGTCATGGCGGCCGCAGAGGCAAGCAAAAAAGTATGGATAAAGAAGTATCCTAAGAAACTTAGTGCTGTCTTATCATGTGAAGGATCCTTGGAGTTGTTTTGCTACAATAGTGCATCTATTTTGCAAATCAAGGAGCCAATATCACATCATAAGACAAAGTACATGAGAGAGAGTACTTCGTGACTCGAGACTTTATAGACAAAGGCAAAATTATATTATTATGGGTAGACACAAACAACAACATAGCTGATTCCTTGAAAACGCTTTTATCGTAAGCCAAGAACGAAATTCATTTCGAGTCCATGATTCTACAAGATCATAGAGAATGGCTTGAAAACTAAATTGAAAGGGTTCTCTCTTTTCAGAGTTTATGCATATAAGAAACTTTAAAAAAAAGTGGGAGACTGAAGGTTATGTGTTTTGAAAGTTATATTTTTGATAACGAACTTATGAATTGTTTATGATTTGAAATGTTATTATACATTTATGTTCCTTGAGATTGGTATGTTATATCTTTAGAAGCGTTCAAGAAGATGCTCATGGTCTTGAACCATAGAACTCTTTAGATGAAAACATATAATCCTAAATATGCTCACAATCGTGGTAATTAAAGGGAACATTATTTACCATGAAGATTGTCATGTCAATTGAAAGTACATTGTAGTTCTATAAATGTTGATAAGTGCTTATCATTCAATGACATGAGTATATAAAATGGTGATTCTTTATATACTGAACATGACCTAACTAGATGGAGCATTATATGGATTGGTTTTGTGTCATTAATGTTTCCAATGTGTCTTTGAATCTTATATATGAGACATATAGGTTTTTCACATGAGAAGTATATAATGTGATTACTATTAAAGTCCATTCAAATGATTGGAATGATATAGTAATTCGTTATGTACAACTTGTGCGGGAGAAATTTATATGTCAACATTATTATTGTCCCTCAATTATTTGAGTTATAATATTACTGGACCCCTTGGTAAAGTGAAATTGTATTGCATGCAATATAACTGATGTAGTTATACTTATAATTCACTTGAGAGACCAAGAAAAGAATATAATACAAAAATGACACGATCCTATTTTGCATATTATTTAAAATTTCATGAGACAAGGATAGACACAAATTAAGTGGATCAAGCACGTAACGATTATGTAGTTTGGGAGACTATAATGTAGTGATAGAACCTCTTATAGTCCATAATATAAAGTATTTTATATTATATCCCAATATGACGTAGATCCTCTGTAAGGTCACACCAACTGAACAGAAACAACAAGTATTTTACATTTTGAATGATGTATTTAATCTCACGATGTATGAGTTAAAATGCATGTGATAAAATGTTAAAGTAATATGTCATTTAAATGACATGCTTAGATCATAAAATAAATTTATGAGAATATATATGAATATTATTTTGTATAATGTTTGAGAGCATTATAAGAATAATAAATTAATTCATATTAGAATAATATAATAATATTATTTACTCATAAATTAAATCCTTGCAAAATATGATTAGGGAATAACAAGAGAGTAGTCACAGCCATTTGTGTAAATAATTAACACAAGTGTTGCCCTAGGGCTTGGCTATATAAAAGGGTATGTTTGAGATGAAAAATGACTTTTTCTCTCTCTTGCTACAATAGGATGAATAATAATCCGTGAATAGTAACCCTCATTTCCTTTCTCTTGTGTGTAGAAAGAAAAAGTCCATTGTTCTTCTTTCCCTTCTCTTGCAAGGTTTAGCCACCAAATGAAATAGCTTGTTCATTGAAGATTGAAGATCTAGGTGGTTGGATCTAAGCTCTAACCTCTACATCCATCTATCTAAGGATACTTTAGGTTGTTGTTTAGGTTCAAGGTGAACCAAGAGACAAGGGTGCTTCCATGGCCGAAGAAGGAAGACGACAGTTTTCAAGAGACCTAGAAGAGGAATCGACTCCTCTCTACAAAGAGATTTGACAATCTCTTTAGGTATAACCTTTTATCCACTTTTGTGCAAGAAATAAATGTATCATTTTCTGTTTTGTTGATGCACAAGAGGTGTTTGATGAAATGTCATAGTATAATCTTGCTTGCAATTGTTATATAAATAAGATCATTTGTGTATTGAGTTAAATAGAGGCAAAATTTTTAATTTTCGTCCTCTTGAACTTACACATGAAATCCCAATAGTTTTGCCACTATTTCCACATTGTATCTGAAGTTTGTGTGGTTGGTGTTTGATAGCTTTCCTATCAACGATCTTGAGAGCAGTAAATTACTCTCTCCACTCTGCCAACCATCGTAGCCATGCATTTGTACGACGACTTGGATGTGATTGTTGAAATCATGAACACTTAAGGTCATGTTTGGTGCTGTATACGCTAGTTGCGTACCACCTATCAGGTCTATCTCCATGAAACTGATTATGGCCCGATCATCAGATCATCTTGTGTCTCTTAAAACCACTAGGGCGTTTACCCCAGCGTTTCTCCTATGGAGTGCATATAATCTTATCATCACAAGACCAATATGCAGATGCTGCAACCCTTCTTATACCAACTGGTTGTAGCTTTGTTGTGAGATAAATCGTAGCTCCACCTGAGCTCCATCTGTAACTAGTATTCTTTCATCTGAGTAGTGTTGGTATACTCGATGATTTCGTTCAGACCATCCAGCTTGGTATAAGGTCTCAACTGGAACTTGTTGAGCCTTTCTGTACTGTGAATGGTTGAGCTCAGCGTCCGGATTCAGTTGGGACTACAGACTTCTTCTGTAACGCCTTCTTTCTAGCATTCTCCTTTGTGCTTCATGTGCTAATCGGCTTCTTAGCCTATAGCCTCTTATCTGATCTTCGACTGTGGGGTTTTGGTTGTTGTCTTGGCCAGATATACTTGGCCTGCCCACTGTTTCTGTTCTTGTTTGACTCATTTTTGGCTCTTGACAGAGTCAAATATTTCTTTTGGATTTTTGAAAACAAAGAACTGTCCTGTTGTTTTCTTGATTTTTCTCACACTGGTCTCACCAAGGCTAAGTTTCTGCAAGCCCTTTTGTAAATCGTCTATGGATTGTGCGAGGTTCTCTGTCTCTGGAACTCTGATTTTCGCAGCCTCTAGTCTTCTGATTGCGGTTTTGCAATCTTCCAGATCTTCTTTGATTTTGACCAGCAGTTGGATTATTGTGTTGTTCTGCTTGATCAATGCTGTTGTGGCTCTTTTCGCAAATTCGGCTGGTTTCAGGAAACCGTTTGCCGGTTCTTCAATCGTCTCGGTTGCCTTTAGGGCTTCTTGATATATTGAACTCCTAGTGGTATTACGCCAGTCGTTCATAAAAAGTTTTTAACTCGGTTGGGATTCGGCTCCGGTATCTCGTAAAAATATATAAAAATATCTTGAGAATTTGCTCTAATGTTTAACTTAATGAACTCTTAAGAAATCTGGTTAAGATGGTATACTGACTTTCAGTTTTCAAGTTTTCTAGGTCCAAAGTTCAGAATTGGTCATGATGAAATCGAATGGTTGAGAATATGTGAAGCATAACTCTCTTTTGCTTCTTGAAGCATAATAGCATAGCTCTATATATATATATATATATATATAGTGAAGGGATCAAATGACAACTATTTTGGTGACACCAACTATGACAACAATCATTTTTTTCATTTTCAAAGTTCAAATTGTTGATCCAAACCGTTGAATATGATCTCCATAATAAAATACTCTTGCAGATCAAAATTTATAATTTTTTGAAATTTTTTACTATTATTAAGATGGATGTAAAATTCAACGACTCAGGTAGTTGTAACTTTGGCATATTTTTGCACCCGTCTTAATAAATAGTAAAGAAATTCAAAAAAATGTAAAATTTGATCTGCAAGCGTATTTTATTATAGAGATCATATTCAACGGTTTGGATCAACAATTTGGACTTTGAAAATGAAAAAAAATGGTTGTTGTTATGTTGGTATCACCATAGTTGTTGTCATTTGATCCCTCCTCATATATATATGAGGAGGTGAGGAGGGATCCGTAACTGTCAAACTTTCAACCGCTCGCAATCGCTCCATGGTAACAAATGTAAATGACCGATCCGGATCGTTGAAAACATTATTCATATTAATATAGACTTGAAAATTAAATTTTACATTTTTTTATTTTTTTACTATTTTATCGGATGAATTGAAAATTTATTTATCTAACAATTTATAAACATCCAATTTTCAACTCTTCCGATAAAATAGTAAAAAAATTCCAAAAAATATAAAATTGGGTCTCCAAGTCTACATTAGTATGGAGAATATTTTCAACGGTTCGGATCGACGATTTACACTTGGTATGATGGAGCAATTGCGACCGGCTACGAAATTGATGGCGACTACAGATCCCTCCTCTATATATAAGAGAGAGAGAAATGATATAGTGCATTACGAAGTAATAATTAGTTTTGGATCACACTCAAATTTCAAATAAGAAATTTTGAAACAATCGATCCAAACCGTCCAATGTGATCTCCATATTGAAATCTCAGTAGAGACCAATTTTTCATTTTTTAGAATTTTTTTACTATTTTTTAGAGAGGTATGAAATTTTGTAGATATACTAATTTTTGGACCATATAATATGGCTCATTTTGCACCCCTCTAAAAAATAGTAAAAATATTCTAAAAAAAATGAAAATTTTGGTTTATAGTAAAATTTCAATATGAAGATCACATTGAACGGTTTGGATCGATCGTTTGAATTTTAAAATTTAAAATTTGAACGTGATGACAAAACTAATCTTGATTTCATAATGCATCATAGCATATCTCTATATAATTTTAAATCAAATCAAGTCATGCTAGTTTATAAAACAATGTGTTTACATGCCTGATGTTGTCTCTTATAATTTTAAATGACATGATCATAACATTCTTTTTCATTATTTTATCACATAAACGTAATCACAATATAATGTTTATAATTTATTCAATAAACATGTAACGTCATTGTGCTAACTTCCACTGTACGTCAACGATAGGTCCATCAGTACTCTTTAGGTAATGAAATTTTTAGTTGCATAATACTGAAAAAATAAAAATAACATATGTGTCTTTTGGTTTCAAAATTTTGACATCAATTATTCTATTTAAGTCTACATTCAAGTTCACATGTGTTGATTGAATTCGTGTGTTCAAAAAACCGAGATCACTCTACTTAATAAAGCAATAGAATTTATCAAGTAATCTGTGAGTCAGCATTCACGTCTGAACGTGCGTCTAGACGTAACATTCATATGTGTTAGCTGAACGCAACGTTCAGACGTTTTGTTCAGATGTGAACGCTGATCCCAAATTTTATATCATACTTAATCATTTTTTAATTTGATTTCGTATTGTGAACACATACGGTTGTTCTGAATGTGAATGCCGACAACAATATGGTCATCAGTGTTAAACTTTTGAAACTAAGAACCCGTTCGTATCTTTCCGATCTGCTACTGTGCAGATGGAAAAGATATGTGAACAGGACCTAAGATTGTAGATGTAACTTTTATTTTTTTCGGAATCACAAAAAAAAACTTTTCTTAGTAATCAACTATTCAACTGGTTTGTCCAATTGTCCTGAACTGTCTTGGTCGTACCGAGATGCCATCATCAGTGGCAGGCCTGTAATTATTATATCGACTGATCATTATTTGTTTTTCTTTGCGTCAGATTCGTATCCGGTACCCGGATCTGCTGTAGCGCAGTAGCGCGCTACAGAAAATGGACGGTTCGGATCGACGGTCAGCGATGAAAATCATGGGTCTTTATACTTTGGCACGATTCTTGATGCAATTAATGAAAATCGAACGGTTCAGATGCTGCGCTACACCGTCCCGTGCAGCACCAGACCCCGTTCCGTATCTATCTATCCAATGTATCATGCAACATATGCGGATGGATCGACTCAGATAAATCGCAAGAAAGATTTTTTAATTTGTGAAACGAATCTCGAAGCACTTCGGCTCTCTCGCACTTCAAATTGAATAATTAATAATTAAGCGATTTGGCTACGCATTTAATTGTCATCAAGGTGAAATTCACTACTAATTTCATCAAACAAACAATACTAAGTTATGATACTTTGCAAAGCATGCAATTAGTGATTGTGAGTCGTTGAATTTCTTATTAAAAATAATTTTATTACATAAAGTTTAAAATCCAACTATTTAAAATTACAAAATGCGTGGTTTGCGAAGTATAATAGTCTTGCTCAACAAACAATTATGATAGACTTAATTTTTTTCATCTAAAAACTCAATTGAACACGACCTGATGAGTTGTTAAGAAGATTTTTTTCAACTCGAAACTGAAGATCAACTTATAATCATTCGATGATATTTTACTTTTATTTTTGAACTAACGAGCTCTCACACAAAGTACGTTGCTCTTAATCATTAATACATTTTCTTTATTTGGAGGATGTTTTTAGTTAAAAAAAAAAACAACATGAAAATATTCCACAACCATAATATTATCATAATTCGACCATCTCACAAGATGTCAGTGGCGGAGCCACATGCATTCAGGAGTATGCAGCTGAACCTCTTGAAATTTATTTTAAAAAGGATCATATATTTAATTTTTTTTCAAAAATGATCATGTATTTGAAACTTTTTTGTACAAATGACCATATTAGATAATTTATTTTAAAATAAACATCATTTCGAAGCTCCTGAAAAAAAAATCGTAAATTTTAAACTCCTAGCGAAAATCCTGCATTCGCCTGCAAGATGTGCTCGTCAAACAATCTCTAAGTCAAATTAGGTCGCACAAGAACTACAGTCACGATTTTTGTTTCGGATCCAAATCATTGGTCATTACCAACTACCAAGTCATGTACAAATAAATAACTCATTATTAAACTTTTAAGTAACAAAATATGGTTATTAGCAAAATGTATATTATATACAAACATTACAATTTCAAATTATTGATATTATAGCAAATATTCCACAACATTAAACCAACAGAAATTACATTTTTTATTGCAAACCCTGTTTAAACTTACTTTATAAAATAGTACAATTTAATCAGAACTTAACAAATTCATATAAATATTCAACAAGTGTTGGACATACACAATATCTATTTAGATGAAGAAATTGTTGGTGTAATTAAATTTGAATTTATCTATTTGCCAAAAATTATAAACAATTACTACAACTAATATCGACTCTAGAAAATTACAGAAATGAGGAAGCGTTATTTACTTGGCATTCTGTGCTGGTCTTGACCACCTTTCAAGCAGTATCACTAGATGGGCTCTATGCTATTATTTTTCTTTAGTCTCGAAGTGATCGCTTACGAGTCCTTCCAAGGAGACACGAATGCTCCGTTCTTTTCCTCCAACTCACAAATGAAAGTTGAGGTGTTTGTCTTTAATGGAGAGAACAAAATAGATCCTAAGTACAACATATGAACATCTAACACACTCGTATTTCTTGAAGACCCAGCACTTAAATACTAATGTCTTGAAAAAATCTCGTAATTATGATAAAATCATGTATCTTCTTAACATCTTAACAATATATCATATCTTTATGAGATCTTAGCAAAATTCTGTATATTTTTTTATATTTTAGCAGTATATTGCTATCTTTAAAGATCATGACATTATTTTCGAGATCTTATCAAGATCTCGTAATCTATAATTATGACATGATTAATGAGATCTTTACACTAGTATTAAATTAATTATAGTTGGTCCATTAACAATTATAATTAATTTACAATAATTTTATATGTATTCGTATCTAAAGCTTAGTGAAATACGTATTATGTTATTTCTTAATTAATCACATTTATACGACATATCTCATATTATTAAATGTAATATTAGTAATAGCATTTGATATAATAATCATATAACAAATAGTTCACAAATTTTATTTATTAAATTGAACGTCTCAATTCCAACGGAAATATGAATCACACTTGAAAATCAAGCAATTAATAACAATAACAATTAATAAGCACAAAAACATAAAAGAAAGAGAGATCCAAAACGAAAAAACTACCTTGTCTCTCACACTCTCTCCTTACGTAGCTTAGAAAAATTACAAAAAAAAAAAAAAAAAAACCCTCAAGTAGCTCAAAAGAACAAAAAAAAAACATGTGACAAGAGTCGCTCTCTTAAAAATAGCACTCACCATGTGCAACTCATTTACTTTCTTCTTACTCCATTATTTAAGTAGGTTGCTTTACACTGCGTTCCAAAGGAAGTGAAGAGGAGAGAAGAAAAGGAGAGAGAAATGAAACAAAATTAAGAGTTCATTTGTGCAATAAATTTTTAAAGAGAAGGGAAAAGAAAATATTTGACCTTTCCTATTTTCATTTTTTCTTCAAATTCGAGTGCAGAAAAGGTGAACTCAATTTCTTCTTTCTTTCTATCTCCTTCCCTACTATTCTTTCATTTCTTCTCTCTCTCTCTCATTATTTGTTGAACACACCCTTATTTCACTTTGCAAATATCCCGGATTAATTTCTTCACTCACGGCATATCATATCATATTCAAATAGGAAATTATTCTCATGGCAAGCGCTTCAATGCTCTCTTCATTTGCACGAAGGTTTGTCCTTTCGTTTAATTACCAATTTTACTTATTCTCGCATGAATCAAGAGGTGTTGTACACTTGTACAGTGTACTTCAGTTTTTATGGCTCCTTTTTGTACCAGGAATAATAGAAGTCTTTTAGATGCAATCACAACTTGGTTTGAAGTAAGATTAGTGTTCTCCAGATGGGTCGGATCGGGTACCCGTGGATCTGACCCGTCTGGATCCACAGATACAACGGGTCTACGAGTCCAACGGGGTGGGTCTGAATCCAAAACTTCCAACTCGACTCGTGATAAATCAGGACGGGTCGGGTTCAGATTCGTTCATTTTTTCAATTTTTTAATTTTTCGATTTTTTGAATTTAAAACTGCACATTATTTTAATATATATATATTTTTTTCGAATTTTACTGAATTTTTTGAAATTTTTTTGAATTTTTTTGAATATTTTTTGTAATTTTTTTGAATTTTTGCACGAGTCCATGGGTTGGATCTTGGGGCGGGTCGGGCACGGATCCGAGTAGGCACGAGTCTGAGGATTTTGGGCCTATCCGATCCGTGCTAGATCCGTGGATCCGCCAACCACGGGTCGGGTCGGGTCGGATCTGAACCACGGGACGGGTCGAGCACGAATCGGACACGGACGGATCCACAGATGGATAGACCTGGCGGGTTTTTTTAAAACTCTGTAAGATATATATGGTCGAGTAGGTAAAGGCTAATTTATTTGTTTTCTCGTTGGTTCACAAGTCATAACATGCATGTGTATACAAATTATTGAAATGTACATTTGAAGAACTGAGAATTTCTGTCAAATATAATTGCTTGAAACTCCATTTGATATTTTACTTTAATTATATCTTTTATGACATTCATTTAAAATATACTTCATATTAATTCTTAATGTATGAAAATTTGAGGATTAAACTGAAATGATCGAGGTTGACCTGAATTTTTTATGCTGTTTTGATCAATCCATGCAGATATCTGCCTGATTTCTGTTATTCTAACCTTTTTAAATATTATCTATGTTGATTAAGTGAAACGTAACAGCCGTTATTTATTTTGGCACTTATTAATTTTCTTACAGACTTTTCTGACAAAAATAAAAGATGAAAATGGCCATATCTCAAGTAATCTGTTTTTGTTGGACTGAATTGGAAATTTACTATATGCGGAACTAGGGTTCTCAAAACGGGGCGGGTCGGGTACCCGTGGATCCGACCCGTCCGGATCCACGGATCCACGGGTACGGCGGATCCACGGGTACGACGGGGCGGGTATGCACGGGTCCGAACCCAAAACCCCCAATCCGACCCGTGATAAACCCGGGCGGGTCCAGACAGGTCGGGCACGGATCCGGGCAGGTCGGGTCTGATCCGTCCAAATTTTTGAATTTTTTTCGAATTTTTTTTATTTTTTCGAATTTTTGAATTTAAAACTGCACATTATTTTAATATATATATATATTTTTCGAATTTTTCTGATTTTTTTTTAATTTTTTTGATTTTTTTTTAATTTTTTTGATTTTTTTTGAATTTTTGCACGGATCTACGGGTCGGATCCACGGGTCGGGTCCACGGGTCGGGTCCACGGGTCGGGCACGGGCGGGTCTTGGGACGGGTCGGGCACGGGTCTACACGGGCACGGGTTTGGACGGGTTTGAAGGATTTGGGGCCAACCCGATCCGTGATAGATCCGTGGATCCGGAATCCGCGGATCCGGGCACGGGTACGGGTCGGGCACGGGCGGGTCCACGGGCGGGTGGACCCGCCCGGGTTTTTTTTAAACTCTATGCGGAACAAGAAAATATTACATGAGTGGCCAAATATTTAAAATGGAATAAAACTTCATAATTAATTTGACTAACGAATATATTTTTATTTTATTTTAAATATTTGTCTTTCAAGATATATTACCGTTATGGCGACCCTCATATAAGTTCATACTTTTAGGAAAATAATTTTATTTTTAAGAAAGCATAATAATTGTAATATATTTTTGTAACTTTCTAATTCCCAAATTTGAATAACTTCTACTAGATAATCTTGCCAGGCTCACATCTAAAGGACGGTAATGAAAGTGAATTTAAACCCTTTTATCTCCCCATTAGCGGTAGTTTGTTTTATTTTAACCGATTAATCGTTTATTTTCCTAAATAAATATGACTGTTTTTTTTCCTGAATAAATTACTGTCAATGCAAAACTGAAAAGATTTTGGAGTTTGGATGGTGGAATTGCTCAATTGCTCTGTTTAGACAATAGAAAGTAAACAGATGATAACTAACCAACTAGAAATTCAATCCAACTTAGGCTTGAAGGTAAGGTAGCATTGATCACTGGTGGAGCAAGCGGCATTGGTAAGACGACTGCCAAACTCTTTGCACAACATGGCGCTCGTGTTGTCATAGCTGATGTACAGGATAAAGCGGGGGCTGCAGTATGTGAAGAACTCAATGCCCGAACTAAAGCTACATATGTACATTGCGATGTGACCCATGAACCTGATGTCGAGAAGGCAGTTGATGTTGCAGTTGATCGTTATGGCAAACTCGACATTATGTTTAACAATGCTGGTATTGCCGGATCAATGGCTATCAAGATTCTCCAATCTGAGAAGTCAAACTTTGAGAAGGTATTTGATAATTACATTAATTTCTCAATTTAATCACCAATAGTCCCATACCCCAAAGGAATATCCTAACATCTCAACAAATACTGCAAAAAGAGATCTTATTGCTTACAATAAGATTACCAGTTCAGCTCTTTTCTTTCTGTTAAGAATAATTAAGCATTTAAATTGATGTTATGAAAAATGTAATATTTAAACTTAGGTGATGTCAGTGAATGTGACTGGATGCTACCTCGGCACAAAACACGCAGCACGTGTCATGATACCAGAAAAACAGGGTAGCATCATATCGACCGCAAGTGTGGCATCAGTGGAACCTGGCATTACTCCACTCGCATACACATGTTCAAAACATGCAGTGTTAGGAATAATGAGAAGTGCAGCAGCTGAGTTGGGTCCTCACAGCATTCGAGTGAATTGCGTGTCGCCTAACTTGCTTCCTACGCCACTAGCAACTGCAGCGTTTGAGGTGGCAGAGGGACAGCTTATGCAGATTATGGAGGAGAAGGCAATTTTGAAGGGAATTGGACTTACAGCTGATGATATAGCAAATGCGGCCTTGTTCTTAGGCAGCGATGAGTCTAAATATATCAGTGGCCTAAACCTTCTCATCGATGGGGCTTTCTCTGTAACAAATCCATCATTTGGGATTTTTTAACTGCAAAATTGAAGAACTATTTATTTTCAGCCATATGAGCTTTGTGGTCGGTGTGTTGAACTCTTAAAAAGTGGAATAATTTGTTAAGTTTTGATGTATAGTCTTGCTTGAATAAAAATTCTAAAAAATGAGAGATTTGGTTAATAGTAAGATTTCAATATGGAGATCACATTGAACGGTTTGGATCGACCGTTTAATGCCGTAATATGAAAAGAAGAGCCTATTTTAGGACAATGAAATAATTGACAAAGCCTAAATGGATAGTCCTTTGTCAGAAAATTCTGTTATTGACAAAAAAAATTCAACACAAATTAATTATTCATCGATTATCATCAATCAATAATTGTGTAATTAAGTTAATTCTTTTTTTTATAATAATGTAATTAATTTCACTTTTATCTTAGCAGCAGAACTAGTTATAATCTAATATTATTTTCATCAATCATCTTCGTAACTGTAGTCTACATAGGGGTGTAAACGGATCGGATACGAACGGATAATCGTCTTATCGTATCTTTATCCGTTAAAAATTTTCGGATACGAATACGGATTTGGATAGTCTCGGATACGAATACGGATCGGATATTAATCGAATACCGGATACGGATCGAATATCGGATGGATACAAATACGAAACAAATATTATTCGAATAATAAAAATAAACCTTATTTGATGTGTGTTTATCTAAATGCATCAATGAATTATAAAAAATGTGGTGCATAAATACAAATTATATATAAAATTAATTAGATTTGTAATCTTCATACAAAATTCAATAAAAATATATCTATAATATGAATTTTTTATTATGAATAAAGATACAACCGAATAATATCGGATACGGATATCTTCAATAACTTCGGATATTATTAGATTATAGCTAAACGGTCAGATATGGATAGACGATAGCCAAATCGTATTCTTATCCGTTAAATTTTTTCGGATACGGATATCGTCGGATACAAATACGAATCAGATAATTTTTATTATTTTTCGAATACGAATTCGAATAAATTCGAATATTATCCGATCCGTTTACACTCCTGAGTCTACACGTGCCTAGCTAGTGGTGTCACTTTCGATCCTTTACGACCTTTCGTACTTAATTTGTTTGTTGATCTATTAACTAGTGCGTGCTCTATTTCTTTCTTTCACTTTGCAAATATCTCCGACTTCTTCACTCACGGGATACCATAACTAATTGGTGAGTGGTCTCATACTCTCATGGCAAGCGCTTCGATGCTCTCTTCTTCATCTGCACGAAGGTTTGCTCTTTTATCAATTCTACTTATTCTCACACTAATTTCTGTTTCCCTCTCACCCTTTTGTACGATGAGGAATAGATGAACTCTTAAAAGCGGTCACAACTCAGAGACATGGTGATGGCGGAGTACATTGTCCGGATTTGATTTTCAAAAAACGCGAAATTTAGTATATTTTTATAGTGAAAAAAAGCATTTTAATGATATTTTAGCGAATTTTAGTGTATTTTCACATGAATTTGATCTTCAGTGTTCGAGTTTAATTGTGCTAGGCTTAACTGGACTTTAGATATTTACTCACTAGTCACCGTTCTATTTCATATACTTTTTAAATAATAAATCTTGAGTTAAATTCATATGTTGATTAATCAAGTCAAGAAATAACCAATTTGTCCTTTATTTTGAAAAATACATGAATCTCTATCCTTGGAAAGCTATACACTCCACTTTTAACTTAAAATTCAGTATGACGAACTATGCGTAAGCTATCTTAAACCAGTTATTACAAACTACGAATCAGCTGAGTATAGGGAACACATGTAATTTTGAATAATTTACAAAATAATCGCAAAGTGTATAAAATGATAAAAAGAATGCTGATTTGTGCTCAGAAAGATGATAGTGAGAATTTGTATATGGAACTTAGCATGTTAGTCTACTAGTACAAATTTTAGTTTGGATGATATGTTTTGAAAGAAAATCTCGGTAGGAACAGTGAAGAGCAGATGTTGAGGGAAGAGGATAATAGGAAGGGCAAATCTGTCTTTTTCTATAATCATGAAATTTTTGTACAATTAAATATAATTATTTCAATTTAAATTACCTACGAAGAAATTTAAAGAAAATAAAGAATTAGTGGTATCTAAATTTATTGTTTTGACAGAAAAAGATATAAAAGTTAAGTTTTTATGGGTATGTAAATTTGCCAATATTCTGTCATTATTTGTGGGAGTATTGTTATTCTTAGAATCTAATTAATAAACTTGTGTCATTATTTTGTGTAATTTTCCTTTGCTTGCATTTTAACTATTAATAATAATTGGTCTTATTATTATATAAAGAGAAACAGTATGTACTGGTAAAGATGAAGAAATGCTTCAAAGAGCTTTGTACTTCATTATAATATTTCTGATTACAGACGTTTGACGACGCTTTGTACATATATATAGGAAAAAAAACTAACCCTTTCCTCTAAGGCTCTAACTACTTTTATGTTAAAATCATTGCAATGATAAATAATTTGTGTTACAACTAGGACAGTCCAGACTCCAGAGGATCTGTTATGCACTGGAAGTCTGTTTACAGCTTCAGCCTTTTTCTGATACAGCTGCACGACACTTTGATCTTCTGTGGCCTGATGCATTGTTTTTATTATTTTATAACAAATTATAATTTTTTCTCAAATAAACTAGTCAAATCCGTAAAACTAGACCGACTAATGAAGCATGGATTCCGCAGATTTCAAATTATAATGGTTTGTTGTGAATTGTAAGCATCATAGTCTGATTACAAATGGATTGCCATGAAAACATGAACTAAACCTGACACCAGTATACAACACTTACTCTGTTGAGGCAATAAGGATACCGTAAGATCTTCCTTCAAAATCATATGTGTATGTTAACATACTCTGAACTAAGATACCAACATTCAATTCAATCCAATCTAGGCTTCAAGGTAAGGTAGCACTGATCACTGGTGGAGCAAGTGGCATTGGTAAGGCGGCCGCCAAACTCTTTTCACAGCATGGTGCCCGTCTTGTAATAGCTGACATACAGGATAAGGCTGGGGCTGAAGTCTGTGAAGAACTCAACACCCAAACAAAAGTTACATATGTACACTGTGATGTATCCCATGAACCTGATGTTGAGAAGGCAGTTGATGCAGCAGTTGATCGTTACGGAAAACTCGACATCATGTTCAACAATGCCGGTATTATGGGGTCATCGGTTATGCAGATTCTCCAATCTGATAAGTCTAACTTCGAGAAGGTATAAAATTGTTATAAAATTTTCAAATTAGTCCCCATAACCCGAAAGGAATATCCTAACATTTCCAAGAATTGTCCGGAAAGGTAACTTATACCTACGATAACAAAACCTGTTAATCTCCTGTTGCTGGATTTCATGTTGTTAATAAATTGATGCTTACGAAAAGGGTCTTTCTATGGTGTTCCCCGTTTTTAGTAAATATTGAAGCAACTTAGAATTGAATAAAGTTAACTATTTTGTCTTTGATCAATCAATTATTCAAATTTCCTACAGAAAAGATCAAACGACTATTATTGGGAGCACCATAGATAACAATATATGGAAAATAACATAGAAAAACCCGCAAGAAAATTTAATATTTAAAATTAGGTGATGTCAGTTAATGTGACCGGATGCTACCTCGGCACAAAGCATGCAGCACGTGTGATGGTACCTACAAGGCAGGGCAGTATCATATCAACCGCAAGTGTGTCATCGGTGGAGCCGGGCATTACGCCAATTGCATACACATGTTCAAAGCACGCTGTCTTAGGAATAATGAGAAGTGCAGCAGTTGAATTGGGTCCGTATAGTATCCGTGTAAATTGTGTGTCGCCTAACGGAGTTGCTACACCACAAGCAACTTCAACACTCAGGATGTCGGAAAGAGAGGTGGAGCAGACAATGGAGGACAAGGCAGTATTGAAGGGGGTTGGACTTACTACAGATGATGTGGCGTATGCTGCCTTGTACTTGGCCAGCGATGAGTCGAGATATGTCAGCGGGCTCGGCTCAACCTTCTTGTCGATGGGGCTTTTACTGTAACCAATCCATCATTTGGGTTTTTTAAGTAGAAAATACAGCAGTTACTTTCAGCTTAATTTCTGAGCTTTGGTGGTCACTGTGTTGATCTCTTTATGTGGAATAAAAATGTCATAAGGTACAGATTGTCTTCAAACACTTCTGATAATTTTTATCTGATTCTGTTTCCTCTATTTTGGAAAGATTAAATTACGGAGAACTACTGAACTTGTATTTTGAAATCTCAAAATTGTCATTCCAATACGTAGTTAACTAATTATACATTATTTCATGACTTAATAAGTTATAATGACATAGTGAAATGCAAGTTTTTGTTATTTATGATAATAATGTATCAGTATGTAATGTAGTGGACAATCAATATTAGTGTGCTTCTTATCTATGTTACATAACTGATTCAATCCACCATTAAGCAATTTTATAATTATGCTAAGATGGATAAAACAAAGAAGCATTAGCTTTTAACAAATATTAAAGATAAGTTTAATTTAACAGACATTAATTTGTGGATCATAATAAAGAGCAATCCTAAGAATTTCTTTTTATTTTGCAGTAATACAAAAAAAAAAAGATTAATTGAGAAACGGGAAAAAATTACAATTTACATTGGTAGTTCCATTAGATTTCTGTACTATTTTCCAACAAGAATATCGTACTGTAACTGGTCAAAAGCAGACTACAGCAATTATAAATTGCAAAAACATTTATTGTGCTTGGCGACGGAAGTACTAGGCTGGTTAAATCAAGGAAAGAGAACGTGTCAAAGGTTTCGGCCCAAACAGAATCGAAGCCTATTTTGTTCCTTTTTGGGCCGGTACATATTGAGATTTTGCTCCGACCCATCGAGTTCAGTTCCCTAAAAGTTCTCGTAATAAGTTAATAACAATTAGGCTTTTAATAACGGAGCGGGTCGGATACTCGTTATTAAACGAGTAACATCAGTGTAAGTAGTAGATATCAATATTAATATCTACGTATCAGCTCTCGTTCAGATTTTTGGTTAAATTGTTTCTTCTGTTGAATTCACAAAAAACGAGTCTATTAATTAATGGGGTTATTCATAACTCGAAAATATGAATGCTAATGGACGAGCAAACAATAAATGTTTCTTATTCAATCCGTATATGTAAATCTACATAAGACTATACGATATTTGAATATCTGTTCGGAAATTTACTTTATGAAAACAACCGATCTAATGCGAGAAAATTTGCACGAATCTCAAAAAATAATATTTCAATTCAACAAAATGAACCTTTGCAATGGATCTCTTATCTTTTTTACTTTTTACAACTTTTTCGTTGGACGGCGAGCCTCTCATCTATGAGGATTTTTTTTGTCTTATCTAAAAAAATATTAATTACATTTATGATTTTGTTTTCAAACATTTGACAGTTATGGTTCTATTTTTCTGCGTTCAACATTCAGACTAAACGCATGCGTTCACGCTAAAAAAACAAACGAAAAAAATAATTAAGTATGATGCAAAATTTCAAATCAGCGTTCACGTTTGAACGCAGCGTCTGAACGCCGCGTTCAGGCAACGTTGTGAACACCACGTCTGGACGCACGTTCAGACGCTACGTTCAGACGTGAACGCATATTTCAAAAGTACTTGATATTTTTTTGCTTTGTAAACTCGGGTGACATCTATTTCTGAACGTGTGCGTCTAGAAAACACTTCTGAACGCTGAACGCAGAAAAATAAGGTCATGACTGTCAAATGTTTGAAAGTAGAGTCATGAATGTAATTCTTATTTTTTTGAAGATTAAACAAAAAAAATTCCATCTATGAGTCTATGAGAGAGAATGTAGAGTAGGATTGTAGAAGTCATGCAAAAGGATGGTAGAATTTTGTGAGCCTCTCATTTGAATTTTTATTTTTTACTTTAAAATTTACAAATGAGACCTTAAAATTGGAATATTAACATACAAATCGGTAGTGTAAGATTGAAGGAATTATTTTCATTGCAAAAATAATTCACTATAATTGCTACAAAAATTCCACCATTGATATCGTTTATTAATATAGAAAATTATGTACTCTAGTAAATAAATCGATATTGACGGGGCGGAACCAGTGGGAGGGCCAGGGTAATTAAATCAGACTCGACGCGACAAAAGTAGACTCGAATGCCTATAGTTTGATGGCTTGTGATGATAAAGAAAATTAATTATGATCCCGACAAGCGTAGCTGAAGTCGTTACAAAAAAATTGAGATCAATTAGCCGGTATTGTGAACACCGATCATTTTTTTAATTGACTGGTGTTAACAACGTCGTCCAATTGAGATCATTGGCATGTGTTGCCAACACCGATCAATATAAAACTTTGTTCTTTAGATGGAAAAGGCGTCAGTGAGTGCATTTAGTTGGTATTTTTTTAAAGGACGCATTTGGGATACAGTCCTTTTTGAAAGATCAGGATTTTCAACACCGATCTTTTTTTATTTTTGAAGCTTAAAAAAGAATCTTCCGTCTAAATATTATTTGTTTATTTAATTTCTAATTATTAAAAAATCGGAGATTATAATATCTACTTTCTTTTTTAATGTAACAATGCATTGATTATATTGACGGTTATATTTATGCGTCTTTAGTTAGAGGGCAAAATGGGAAAAACAGAAAAAAAAAAACTTCTCTGTGCGCTGAAAATTGGAAATATCGCGCTCAAAATAGCGCCACCCAAAATTGAATTGAATTCTTTCATTAAATCT
>CAXKVX010001952.1:0-59545 GCA_964058865.1 Eleocharis quinqueflora | reverse complement strand
AACATGAATAACTAGGTACACTTTCTAGGGATATTATGTCGTGTTTAACAAGATTCTACGTAGATCATACACTTCTATACAAAAGAATATGCAATTTGCAAGTTAATTAACAAAATATGACTTAAGAAAAGTCACATATATGTGTGCCATCACATAAGAATTTTTGTATACATATTTTAAAGGTTATCCGAAAATATTACTTGCAATTGTCTTAGACAATTTGACGCCGAATGTTTATTTCTGCCTTCAAGACATGTCGTTGCAAATCTGCGTTTGCTAACAAAGAAATCATGCCAATGATCGAAGAAATACTTTATGTATAGAAATCTGAGTTTGTGCATCTGAAAATGAATCGGTCGAGGCGGTTTTACATATAACCAATTTGTGGATCTAGAAATTGTACGAGCGAGTGAGTTAAAATATTATTTGTAGATCGTTCAAAAATAATTGCATGTTGTCCAATATTACAGTGTTATTGTAAGCAAGCATGTTGCTTTAAACAACCATTCGAGTTGCTTTTCTTGAAATTATATTATAACAATGTGATTTTTGTTTGCACTCACGTGATAAAGAAATAATGGCATCGTAAGTATTCCAATGAAGACACATATATATTGGGGCCTTCTTGAGTGCACAATATTTTTTTTCCTTTTAGGATTTGAATCCATAAATAAGAAAATAATTGCATATCAGTAGTTTGTCACTTTTGAAATCCCAAATACGAACGAAATATCCAAAATACTAAAATTTTATTTTGTTTGCAAGACACAATGGTCCGCTCATAAAGGACTTCATTAAAGTGACACCTTCGAGAATATATTATTCAAAATCATCCAAGCACTTCTTATATGCGGTTGAATTTTGTAAACTCTCAAGAAAGATATTGCGACCTTTCCGAAGTAGTGTCACAATAGCCGGCCGGAATTCAAAGTCAAATGTTACATATGTTTACAACTAGAAGATTGTTTTACCAATTACATGCTTCCAGAAGAAGAATCTAAGAAAAAGCATATATTTTCTACAATATTTTTTGAATTTAGCATTCCTCTTGCTTGCATGAGATTTTCCAACATAGGCAATACATTGTTGCTTCTTCTTATTATTTCTATCACTTGTGAAACATCTTGAATATTACATTGTTTTGCTGAAACTACTAAACAATCAAAGAATTATGGTGGTTTAGAGATTATCTATAAATACAATCTAGTAGCACACATTTCATTTCATCACCAAAAGAGAAATATATTGTCATCATAATCACAAATAAAGTTCAAACTTCATATTCTTTTTTCATGGCTTCTCGGACTCCTTTTGCGCATGCTGTATTCACGGGCATCGTCTTTGGCCTCTTATGCGGAGCTCTAATTTCCATGGCTTCTGCTAACGATGCAATGATGGGGGCATTTGAGAAATGGATGGCAGATTATAGTCGCGTATATGCAAGTGATGCTGAAAAGTCGCTTCGCTTCGAGGTGTTCAAGACCAACTTGCAGTATATCGAGTCCACAAACAGCCAACCCGGTCTTACATACAAACTCGGTCTTAATAAGTTTGCAGATCTTACAAACTCCGAGTTTATGGCTAAGTATGCTAGCTACGTTCCCCGAAATGGGCCGAAGAAATCAACTCCAACAAAGTATGCTACATCCGTGTCAGCGCCGATATCGGTTGATTGGCGGTCTTGTGTCCCGCCAATTAAAGACCAACTCAGTTGCGGTGAGTAGAACTATATGTTCACGTAAAAAGTACCAAAAGTCTGAGACCGTGATATAACATAACAAAGATAAAACAAGGATAATATTTTCATCATTAATTTCGTGTGCAGGTAGTTGTTGGGCTTTCTCAGCCGTGGCTGCTATTGAGTGCATCAACAAAATCAGAACCGGAACTTTGGTAAAACTTTCTGAGCAAGAGTTGGTGGACTGTGTTACTACTTGTTACGGGTGCAACGGAGGATACATGGACTATGCCTTTCAATGGGTGAAAAATAATGGTGGCATCACAAATTCGACCGACTATCCATACACCGGTTACCAAGGAACTTGCAACACCGTTAAGAAATCTCATCGTCAGGTTACCATCACTGGCTATGTCGGTGTCACCCCATACAGCGAGTATGCTCTCATGAACGCTGCTGCAAACCAGGTTGTTTCCGTAGCCATTGAAGCAGGTGGTTCTGCTTTCCAGCTTTACAAGAGTGGAATTTTTACCGGTCCATGCGGGACAAACCTAGACCACGGCGTGGCAGTAGTTGGATACGACAACAGCGCGACTACACACTATTGGATTGTCAGAAACTCATGGGGCACGTCTTGGGGAGAGTCCGGATACATAAGGATGAAGAAGGACATTTCTAGCACAGCAGGCTTGTGTGGTATTGCCATTGAGCCTTATTATCCTACAAAGTGATTTGAAAAGATGACAATGAGTCTGAGGAGGATGTTTATTGCTTTTCAAAGTGTAGTTGGTTGTTGCTTTAGCAACCACCAAGATGGTGAACGAATAAAATTCAATGTTTGTGTGCATTAGAAAGAATCTATCCTAAATAAAAATGATGCATGTTATTATCAACATAAGCTGTTGTCTCATTATGTTTTGTTTTATGAAGAATATCCTGAAGCTCGACATATTTTCCGTGGTTCTTTGCAGCCTAATTTAATTGCCTTCAAGTATTGATCTCGATGAATTCTTAACATGAATAACTAGGTACACTTTCTAGGGATATTATGTCGTGTTTAACAAGATTCTACGTAGATCATACACTTCTATACAAAAGAATATGCAATTTGCAAGTTAATTAACAAAATATGACTTAAGAAAAGTCACATATATGTGTGCCATCACATAAGAATTTTTGTATACATATTTTAAAGGTTATCCGAAAATATTACTTGCAATTGTCTTAGACAATTTGACGCCGAATGTTTATTTCTGCCTTCAAGACATGTCGTTGCAAATCTGCGTTTGCTAACAAAGAAATCATGCCAATGATCGAAGAAATACTTTATGTATAGAAATCTGAGTTTGTGCATCTGAAAATGAATCGGTCGAGGCATTTTTACATATAACCAATTTGTGGATCTAGAAATTGTACGAGCGAGTGAGTTAAAATATTATTTGTAGATCGTTCAAAAATAATTGCATGTTGTCCAATATTACAGTGTTATTGTAAGCAAGCATGTTGCTTTAAACAACCATTCGAGTTGCTTTTCTTGAAATTATATTATAACAATGTGATTTTTGTTTGCACTCACGTGATAAAGAAATAATGGCTTCGTAAGTATTCCAATGAAGACACATATATATTGGGGCCTTCTTGAGTGCACAATATTTTTTTCCTTTTAGGATTTGAATCCATAAATAAGAAAATAATTGCATATCAGTAGTTTGTCACTTTTGAAATCCCAAATACGAACGAAATATCCAAAATACTAAAATTTTATTTTGTTTGCAAGACACAATGGTCCGCTCATAAAGGACTTCATTAAAGTGACACCTTCGAGAATATATTATTCAAAATCATCCAAGCACTTCTTATATGCGGTTGAATTTTGTAAACTCTCAAGAAAGATATTGCGACCTTTCCGAAGTAGTGTCACAATAGCCGGCCGGAATTCAAAGTCAAATGTTACATATGTTTACAACTAGAAGATTGTTTTACCAATTACATGCTTCCAGAAGAAGAATCTAAGAAAAAGCATATATTTTCTACAATATTTTTTGAATTTAGCATTCCTCTTGCTTGCATGAGATTTTCCAACATAGGCAATACATTGTTGCTTCTTCTTATTATTTCTATCACTTGTGAAACATCTTGAATATTACATTGTTTTGCTGAAACTACTAAACAATCAAAGAATTATGGTGGTTTAGAGATTATCTATAAATACAATCTAGTAGCACACATTTCATTTCATCACCAAAAGAGAAATATATTGTCATCATAATCACAAATAAAGTTCAAACTTCATATTCTTTTTTCATGGCTTCTCGGACTCCTTTTGCGCATGCTGTATTCACGGGCATCGTCTTTGGCCTCTTATGCGGAGCTCTAATTTCCATGGCTTCTGCTAACGATGCAATGATGGGGGCATTTGAGAAATGGATGGCAGATTATAGTCGCGTATATGCAAGTGATGCTGAAAAGTCGCTTCGCTTCGAGGTGTTCAAGACCAACTTGCAGTATATCGAGTCCACAAACAGCCAACCCGGTCTTACATACAAACTCGGTCTTAATAAGTTTGCAGATCTTACAAACTCCGAGTTTATGGCTAAGTATGCTAGCTACGTTCCCCGAAATGGGCCGAAGAAATCAACTCCAACAAAGTATGCTACATCCGTGTCAGCGCCGATATCGGTTGATTGGCGGTCTTGTGTCCCGCCAATTAAAGACCAACTCAGTTGCGGTGAGTAGAACTATATGTTCACGTAAAAAGTACCAAAAGTCTGAGACCGTGATATAACATAACAAAGATAAAACAAGGATAATATTTTCATCATTAATTTCGTGTGCAGGTAGTTGTTGGGCTTTCTCAGCCGTGGCTGCTATTGAGTGCATCAACAAAATCAGAACCGGAACTTTGGTAAAACTTTCTGAGCAAGAGTTGGTGGACTGTGTTACTACTTGTTACGGGTGCAACGGAGGATACATGGACTATGCCTTTCAATGGGTGAAAAATAATGGTGGCATCACAAATTCGACCGACTATCCATACACCGGTTACCAAGGAACTTGCAACACCGTTAAGAAATCTCATCGTCAGGTTACCATCACTGGCTACGTCGGTGTCACCCCATACAGCGAGTATGCTCTCATGAACGCTGCTGCAAACCAGGTTGTTTCCGTAGCCATTGAAGCAGGTGGTTCTGCTTTCCAGCTTTACAAGAGTGGAATTTTTACCGGTCCATGCGGGACAAACCTAGACCACGGCGTGGCAGTAGTTGGATACGACAACAGCGCGACTACACACTATTGGATTGTCAGAAACTCATGGGGCACGTCTTGGGGCGAGTCCGGATACATAAGGATGAAGAAGGACATTTCTAGCACAGCAGGCTTGTGTGGTATTGCCATTGAGCCTTATTATCCTACAAAGTGATTTGAAAAGATGACAATGAGTCTGAGGAGGATGTTTATTGCTTTTCAAAGTGTAGTTGGTTGTTGCTTTAGCAACCACCAAGATGGTGAACGAATAAAATTCAATGTTTGTGTGCATTAGAAAGAATCTATCCTAAATAAAAATGATGCATGTTATTATCAACATAAGCTGTTGTCTCATTATGTTTTGTTTTATGAAGAATATCCTGAAGCTCGACATATTTCCCGTGGTTCTTTGCAGCCTAATTTAATTGCCTTCAAGTATTGATCTCGATGAATTCTTAACATGAATAACTAGGTACACTTTCTAGGGATATTATGTCGTGTTTAACAAGATTCTACGTAGATCATACACTTCTATACAAAACAATATGCAATTTGCAAGTTAATTAACAAAATATGACTTAAGAAAAGTCACATATATGTGTGCCATCACATAAGAATTTTTGTATACATATTTTAAAGGTTATCCGAAAATATTACTTGCAATTGTCTTAGACAATTTGACGCCGAATGTTTATTTCTGCCTTCAAGACATGTCGTTGCAAATCTGCGTTTGCTAACAAAGAAATCATGCCAATGATCGAAGAAATACTTTATGTATAGAAATCTGAGTTTGTGCATCTGAAAATGAATCGGTCGAGGCGTTTTTACATATAACCAATTTGTGGATCTAGAAATTGTACGAGCGAGTGAGTTAAAATATTATTTGTAGATCGTTCAAAAATAATAGCATGTTGTCCAATATTACAGTGTTATTGTAAGCAAGCATGTTGCTTTAAACAACCATTCGAGTTGCTTTTCTTGAAATTATATTATAACAATGTGATTTTTGTTAGCACTCACGTGATAAAGAAATAATGGCATCGTAAGTATTCCAATGAAGACACATATATATTGGGGCCTTCTTGAGTGCACAATATTTTTTTCCTTTTAGGATTTGAATCCATAAATAAGAAAATAATTGCATATCAGTAGTTTGTCACTTTTGAAATCCCAAATACGAACGAAATATCCAAAATACTAAAATTTTATTTTGTTTGCAAGACACAATGGTCCGCTCATAAAGGACTTCATTAAAGTGACACCTTCGAGAATATATTATTCAAAATCATCCAAGCACTTCTTATATGCGGTTGAATTTTGTAAACTCTCAAGAAAGATATTGCGACCTTTCCGAAGTAGTGTCACAATAGCCGGCCGGAATTCAAAGTCAAATGTTACATATGTTTGCAACTAGAAGATTGTTTTACCAATTACATGCTTCCAGAAGAAGAATCTAAGAAAAAGCATATATTTTCTACAATATTTTTTGAATTTAGCATTCCTCTTGCTTGCATGAGATTTTCCAACATAGACAATACATTTTTGCTTCTTCTTATTATTTCTATCACTTGTGAAACATCTTGAATATTACATTGTTTTGCTGAAACTACTAAACAATCAAAGAATTATGGTGGTTTAGAGATTATCTATAAATACAATCTAGTAGCACACATTTCATTTCATCACCAAAAGAGAAATATATTGTCATCATAATCACAAATAAAGTTCAAACTTCATATTCTTTTTTCATGGCTTCTCGGACTCCTTTTGCGCATGCTGTATTCACGGGCATCGTCTTTGGCCTCTTATGCGGAGCTCTAATTTCCATGGCTTCTGCTAACGATGCAATGATGGGGGCATTTGAGAAATGGATGGCAGATTATAGTCGCGTATATGCAAGTGATGCTGAAAAGTCGCTTCGCTTCGAGGTGTTCAAGACCAACTTGCAGTATATCGAGTCCACAAACAGCCAACCCGGTCTTACATACAAACTCGGTCTTAATAAGTTTGCAGATCTTACAAACTCCGAGTTTATGGCTAAGTATGCTAGCTACGTTCCCCGAAATGGGCCGAAGAAATCAACTCCAACAAAGTATGCTACATCCGTGTCAGCGCCGATATCGGTTGATTGGCGGTCTTGTGTCCCGCCAATTAAAGACCAACTCAGTTGCGGTGAGTAGAACTATATGTTCACGTAAAAAGTACCAAAAGTCTGAGACCGTGATATAACATAACAAAGATAAAACAAGGATAATATTTTCATCATTAATTTCGTGTGCAGGTAGTTGTTGGGCTTTCTCAGCCGTGGCTGCTATTGAGTGCATCAACAAAATCAGAACCGGAACTTTGGTAAAACTTTCTGAGCAAGAGTTGGTGGACTGTGTTACTACTTGTTACGGGTGCAACGGAGGATACATGGACTATGCCTTTCAATGGGTGAAAAATAATGGTGGCATCACAAATTCGACCGACTATCCATACACCGGTTACCAAGGAACTTGCAACACCGTTAAGAAATCTCATCGTCAGGTTACCATCACTGGCTACGTCGGTGTCACCCCATACAGCGAGTATGCTCTCATGAACGCTGCTGCAAACCAGGTTGTTTCCGTAGCCATTGAAGCAGGTGGTTCTGCTTTCCAGCTTTACAAGAGTGGAATTTTTACCGGTCCATGCGGGACAAACCTAGACCACGGCGTGGCAGTAGTTGGATACGACAACAGCGCGACTACACACTATTGGATTGTCAGAAACTCATGGGGCACGTCTTGGGGCGAGTCCGGATACATAAGGATGAAGAAGGACATTTCTAGCACAGCAGGCTTGTGTGGTATTGCCATTGAGCCTTATTATCCTACAAAGTGATTTGAAAAGATGACAATGAGTCTGAGGAGGATGTTTATTGCTTTTCAAAGTGTAGTTGGTTGTTGCTTTAGCAACCACCAAGATGGTGAACGAATAAAATTCAATGTTTGTGTGCATTAGAAAGAATCTATCCTAAATAAAAATGATGCATGTTATTATCAACATAAGCTGTTGTCTCATTATGTTTTGTTTTATGAAGAATATCCTGAAGCTCGACATATTTCCCGTGGTTCTTTGCAGCCTAATTTAATTGCCTTCAAGTATTGATCTCGATGAATTCTTAACATGAATAACTAGGTACACTTTCTAGGGATATTATGTCGTGTTTAACAAGATTCTACGTAGATCATACACTTCTATACAAAAGAATATGCAATTTGCAAGTTAATTAACAAAATATGACTTAAGAAAAGTCACATATATGTGTGCCATCACATAAGAATTTTTGTATACATATTTTAAAGGTTATCCGAAAATATTACTTGCAATTGTCTTAGACAATTTGACGCCGAATGTTTATTTCTGCCTTCAAGACATGTCGTTGCAAATCTGCGTTTGCTAACAAAGAAATCATGCCAATGATCGAAGAAATACTTTATGTATAGAAATCTGAGTTTGTGCATCTGAAAATGAATCGGTCGAGGCATTTTTACATATAACCAATTTGTGGATCTAGAAATTGTACGAGCGAGAGAGTTAAAATATTATTTGTAGATCGTTCAAAAATAATAGCATGTTGTCCAATATTACAGTGTTATTGTAAGCAAGCATGTTGCTTTAAACAACCATTCGAGTTGCTTTTCTTGAAATTATATTATAACAATGTGATTTTTGTTTGCACTCACGTGATAAAGAAATAATGGCATCGTAAGTATTCCAATGAAGACACATATATATTGGGGCCTTCTTGAGTGCACAATATTTTTTTCCTTTTAGGATTTGAATCCATAAATAAGAAAATAATTGCATATCAGTAGTTTGTCACTTTTGAAATCCCAAATACGAACGAAATATCCAAAATACTAAAATTTTATTTTGTTTGCAAGACACAATGGTCCGCTCATAAAGGACTTCATTAAAGTGACACCTTCGAGAATATATTATTCAAAATCATCCAAGCACTTCTTATATGCGGTTGAATTTTGTAAACTCTCAAGAAAGATATTGCGACCTTTCCGAAGTAGTGTCACAATAGCCGGCCGGAATTCAAATTCAAATGTTACATATGTTTACAACTAGAAGATTGTTTTACCAATTACATGCTTCCAGAAGAAGAATCTAAGAAAAAGCATATATTTTCTACAATATTTTTTGAATTTAGCATTCCTCTTGCTTGCATGAGATTTTCCAACATAGGCAATACATTGTTGCTTCTTCTTATTATTTCTATCACTTGTGAAACATCTTGAATATTACATTGTTTTGCTGAAACTACTAAACAATCAAAGAATTATGGTGGTTTAGAGATTATCTATAAATACAATCTAGTAGCACACATTTCATTTCATCACCAAAAGAGAAATATATTGTCATCATAATCACAAATAAAGTTCAAACTTCATATTCTTTTTTCATGGCTTCTCGGACTCCTTTTGCACATGCTGTATTCACGGGCATCGTCTTTGGCCTCTTATGCGGAGCTCTAATTTCCATGGCTTCTGCTAACGATGCAATGATGGGGGCATTTGAGAAATGGATGGCAGATTATAGTCGCGTATATGCAAGTGATGCTGAAAAGTCGCTTCGCTTCGAGGTGTTCAAGACCAACTTGCAGTATATCGAGTCCACAAACAGCCAACCCGGTCTTACATACAAACTCGGTCTTAATAAGTTTGCAGATCTTACAAACTCCGAGTTTATGGCTAAGTATGCTAGCTACGTTCCCCGAAATGGGCCGAAGAAATCAACTCCAACAAAGTATGCTACATCCGTGTCAGCGCCGATATCGGTTGATTGGCGGTCTTGTGTCCCGCCAATTAAAGACCAACTCAGTTGCGGTGAGTAGAACTATATGTTCACGTAAAAAGTACCAAAAGTCTGAGACCGTGATATAACATAACAAAGATAAAACAAGGATAATATTTTCATCATTAATTTCGTGTGCAGGTAGTTGTTGGGCTTTCTCAGCCGTGGCTGCTATTGAGTGCATCAACAAAATCAGAACCGGAACTTTGGTAAAACTTTCTGAGCAAGAGTTGGTGGACTGTGTTACTACTTGTTACGGGTGCAACGGAGGATACATGGACTCTGCCTTTCAATGGGTGAAAAATAATGGTGGCATCACAAATTCGACCGACTATCCATACACCGGTTACCAAGGAACTTGCAACACCGTTAAGAAATCTCATCGTCAGGTTACCATCACTGGCTACGTCGGTGTCACCCCATACAGCGAGTATGCTCTCATGAACGCTGCTGCAAACCAGGTTGTTTCCGTAGCCATTGAAGCAGGTGGTTCTGCTTTCCAGCTTTACAAGAGTGGAATTTTTACCGGTCCATGCGGGACAAACCTAGACCACGGCGTGGCAGTAGTTGGATACGACAACAGCGCGACTACACACTATTGGATTGTCAGAAACTCATGGGGCACGTCTTGGGGCGAGTCCGGATACATAAGGATGAAGAAGGACATTTCTAGCACAGCAGGCTTGTGTGGTATTGCCATTGAGCCTTATTATCCTACAAAGTGATTTGAAAAGATGACAATGAGTCTGAGGAGGATGTTTATTGCTTTTCAAAGTGTAGTTGGTTGTTGCTTTAGCAACCACCAAGATGGTGAACGAATAAAATTCAATGTTTGTGTGCATTAGAAAGAATCTATCCTAAATAAAAATGATGCATGTTATTATCAACATAAGCTGTTGTCTCATTATGTTTTGTTTTATGAAGAATATCCTGAAGCTCGACATATTTCCCGTGGTTCTTTGCAGCCTAATTTAATTGCCTTCAAGTATTGATCTCGATGAATTCTTAACATGAATAACTAGGTACACTTTCTAGGGATATTATGTCGTGTTTAACAAGATTCTACGTAGATCATACACTTCTATACAAAAGAATATGCAATTTGCAAGTTAATTAACAAAATATGACTTAAGAAAAGTCACATATATGTGTGCCATCACATAAGAATTTTTGTATACATATTTTAAAGGTTATCCGAAAATATTACTTGCAATTGTCTTAGACAATTTGACGCCGAATGTTTATTTCTGCCTTCAAGACATGTCGTTGCAAATCTGCGTTTGCTAACAAAGAAATCATGCCAATGATCGAAGAAATACTTTATGTATAGAAATCTGAGTTTGTGCATCTGAAAATGAATCGGTCGAGGCGGTTTTACATATAACCAATTTGTGGATCTAGAAATTGTACGAGCGAGTGAGTTAAAATATTATTTGTAGATCGTTCAAAAATAATTGCATGTTGTCCAATATTACAGTGTTATTGTAAGCAAGCATGTTGCTTTAAACAACCATTCGAGTTGCTTTTCTTGAAATTATATTATAACAATGTGATTTTTGTTTGCACTCACGTGATAAAGAAATAATGGCATCGTAAGTATTCCAATGAAGACACATATATATTGGGGCCTTCTTGAGTGCACAATATTTTTTTCCTTTTAGGATTTGAATCCATAAATAAGAAAATAATTGCATATCAGTAGTTTGTCACTTTTGAAATCCCAAATACGAACGAAATATCCAAAATACTAAAATTTTATTTTGTTTGCAAGACACAATGGTCCGCTCATAAAGGACTTCATTAAAGTGACACCTTCGAGAATATATTATTCAAAATCATCCAAGCACTTCTTATATGCGGTTGAATTTTGTAAACTCTCAAGAAAGATATTGCGACCTTTCCGAAGTAGTGTCACAATAGCCGGCCGGAATTCAAAGTCAAATGTTACATATGTTTACAACTAGAAGATTGTTTTACCAATTACATGCTTCCAGAAGAAGAATCTAAGAAAAAGCATATATTTTCTACAATATTTTTTGAATTTAGCATTCCTCTTGCTTGCATGAGATTTTCCAACATAGGCAATACATTGTTGCTTCTTCTTATTATTTCTATCACTTGTGAAACATCTTGAATATTACATTGTTTTGCTGAAACTACTAAACAATCAAAGAATTATGGTGGTTTAGAGATTATCTATAAATACAATCTAGTAGCACACATTTCATTTCATCACCAAAAGAGAAATATATTGTCATCATAATCACAAATAAAGTTCAAACTTCATATTCTTTTTTCATGGCTTTTCGGACTCCTTTTGCGCATGCTGTATTCACGGGCATCGTCTTTGGCCTCTTATGCGGAGCTCTAATTTCCATGGCTTCTGCTAACGATGCAATGATGGGGGCATTTGAGAAATGGATGGCAGATTATAGTCGCGTATATGCAAGTGATGCTGAAAAGTCGCTTCGCTTCGAGGTGTTCAAGACCAACTTGCAGTATATCGAGTCCACAAACAGCCAACCCGGTCTTACATACAAACTCGGTCTTAATAAGTTTGCAGATCTTACAAACTCCGAGTTTATGGCTAAGTATGCTAGCTACGTTCCCCGAAATGGGCCGAAGAAATCAACTCCAACAAAGTATGCTACATCCGTGTCAGCGCCGATATCGGTTGATTGGCGGTCTTGTGTCCCGCCAATTAAAGACCAACTCAGTTGCGGTGAGTAGAACTATATGTTCACGTAAAAAGTACCAAAAGTCTGAGACCGTGATATAACATAACAAAGATAAAACAAGGATAATATTTTCATCATTAATTTCGTGTGCAGGTAGTTGTTGGGCTTTCTCAGCCGTGGCTGCTATTGAGTGCATCAACAAAATCAGAACCGGAACTTTGGTAAAACTTTCTGAGCAAGAGTTGGTGGACTGTGTTACTACTTGTTACGGGTGCAACGGAGGATACATGGACTATGCCTTTCAATGGGTGAAAAATAATGGTGGCATCACAAATTCGACCGACTATCCATACACCGGTTACCAAGGAACTTGCAACACCGTTAAGAAATCTCATCGTCAGGTTACCATCACTGGCTACGTCGGTGTCACCCCATACAGCGAGTATGCTCTCATGAACGCTGCTGCAAACCAGGTTGTTTCCGTAGCCATTGAAGCAGGTGGTTCTGCTTTCCAGCTTTACAAGAGTGGAATTTTTACCGGTCCATGCGGGACAAACCTAGACCACGGCGTGGCAGTAGTTGGATACGACAACAGCGCGACTACACACTATTGGATTGTCAGAAACTCATGGGGCACGTCTTGGGGCGAGTCCGGATACATAAGGATGAAGAAGGACATTTCTAGCACAGCAGGCTTGTGTGGTATTGCCATTGAGCCTTATTATCCTACAAAGTGATTTGAAAAGATGACAATGAGTCTGAGGCGGATGTTTATTGCTTTTCAAAGTGTAGTTGGTTGTTGCTTTAGCAACCACCAAGATGGTGAACGAATAAAATTCAATGTTTGTGTGCATTAGAAAGAATCTATCCTAAATAAAAATGATGCATGTTATTATCAACATAAGCTGTTGTCTCATTATGTTTTGTTTTATGAAGAATATCCTGAAGCTCGACATATTTCCCGTGGTTCTTTGCAGCCTAATTTAATTGCCTTCAAGTATTGATCTCGATGAATTCTTAACATGAATAACTAGGTACACTTTCTAGGGATATTATGTCGTGTTTAACAAGATTCTACGTAGATCATACACTTCTATACAAAACAATATGCAATTTGCAAGTTAATTAACAAAATATGACTTAAGAAAAGTCACATATATGTGTGCCATCACATAAGAATTTTTGTATACATATTTTAAAGGTTATCCGAAAATATTACTTGCAATTGTCTTAGACAATTTGACGCCGAATGTTTATTTCTGCCTTCAAGACATGTCGTTGCAAATCTGCGTTTGCTAACAAAGAAATCATGCCAATGATCGAAGAAATACTTTATGTATAGAAATCTGAGTTTGTGCATCTGAAAATGAATCGGTCGAGGCGTTTTTACATATAACCAATTTGTGGATCTAGAAATTGTACGAGCGAGTGAGTTAAAATATTATTTGTAGATCGTTCAAAAATAATAGCATGTTGTCCAATATTACAGTGTTATTGTAAGCAAGCATGTTGCTTTAAACAACCATTCGAGTTGCTTTTCTTGAAATTATATTATAACAATGTGATTTTTGTTAGCACTCACGTGATAAAGAAATAATGGCATCGTAAGTATTCCAATGAAGACACATATATATTGGGGCCTTCTTGAGTGCACAATATTTTTTTCCTTTTAGGATTTGAATCCATAAATAAGAAAATAATTGCATATCAGTAGTTTGTCACTTTTGAAATCCCAAATACGAACGAAATATCCAAAATACTAAAATTTTATTTTGTTTGCAAGACACAATGGTCCGCTCATAAAGGACTTCATTAAAGTGACACCTTCGAGAATATATTATTCAAAATCATCCAAGCACTTCTTATATGCGGTTGAATTTTGTAAACTCTCAAGAAAGATATTGCGACCTTTCCGAAGTAGTGTCACAATAGCCGGCCGGAATTCAAAGTCAAATGTTACATATGTTTGCAACTAGAAGATTGTTTTACCAATTACATGCTTCCAGAAGAAGAATCTAAGAAAAAGCATATATTTTCTACAATATTTTTTGAATTTAGCATTCCTCTTGCTTGCATGAGATTTTCCAACATAGGCAATACATTGTTGCTTCTTCTTATTATTTCTATCACTTGTGAAACATCTTGAATATTACATTGTTTTGCTGAAACTACTAAACAATCAAAGAATTATGGTGGTTTAGAGATTATCTATAAATACAATCTAGTAGCACCCATTTCATTTCATCACCAAAAGAGAAATATATTGTCATCATAATCACAAATAAAGTTCAAACTTCATATTCTTTTTTCATGGCTTCTCGGACTCCTTTTGCGCATGCTGTATTCACGGGCATCGTCTTTGGCCTCTTATGCGGAGCTCTAATTTCCATGGCTTCTGCTAACGATGCAATGATGGGGGCATTTGAGAAATGGATGGCAGATTATAGTCGCGTATATGCAAGTGATGCTGAAAAGTCGCTTCGCTTCGAGGTGTTCAAGACCAACTTGCAGTATATCGAGTCCACAAACAGCCAACCCGGTCTTACATACAAACTCGGTCTTAATAAGTTTGCAGATCTTACAAACTCCGAGTTTATGGCTAAGTATGCTAGCTACGTTCCCCGAAATGGGCCGAAGAAATCAACTCCAACAAAGTATGCTACATCCGTGTCAGCGCCGATATCGGTTGATTGGCGGTCTTGTGTCCCGCCAATTAAAGACCAACTCAGTTGCGGTGAGTAGAACTATATGTTCACGTAAAAAGTACCAAAAGTCTGAGACCGTGATATAACATAACAAAGATAAAACAAGGATAATATTTTCATCATTAATTTCGTGTGCAGGTAGTTGTTGGGCTTTCTCAGCCGTGGCTGCTATTGAGTGCATCAACAAAATCAGAACCGGAACTTTGGTAAAACTTTCTGAGCAAGAGTTGGTGGACTGTGTTACTACTTGTTACGGGTGCAACGGAGGATACATGGACTATGCCTTTCAATGGGTGAAAAATAATGGTGGCATCACAAATTCGACCGACTATCCATACACCGGTTACCAAGGAACTTGCAACACCGTTAAGAAATCTCATCGTCAGGTTACCATCACTGGCTACGTCGGTGTCACCCCATACAGCGAGTATGCTCTCATGAACGCTGCTGCAAACCAGGTTGTTTCCGTAGCCATTGAAGCAGGTGGTTCTGCTTTCCAGCTTTACAAGAGTGGAATTTTTACCGGTCCATGCGGGACAAACCTAGACCACGGCGTGGCAGTAGTTGGATACGACAACAGCGCGACTACACACTATTGGATTGTCAGAAACTCATGGGGCACGTCTTGGGGCGAGTCCGGATACATAAGGATGAAGAAGGACATTTCTAGCACAGCAGGCTTGTGTGGTATTGCCATTGAGCCTTATTATCCTACAAAGTGATTTGAAAAGATGACAATGAGTCTGAGGAGGATGTTTATTGCTTTTCAAAGTGTAGTTGGTTGTTGCTTTAGCAACCACCAAGATGGTGAATGAATAAAATTCAATGTTTGTGTGCATTAGAAAGAATCTATCCTAAATAAAAATGATGCATGTTATTATCAACATAAGCTGTTGTCTCATTATGTTTTGTTTTATGAAGAATATCCTGAAGCTCGACATATTTCCCGTGGTTCTTTGCAGCCTAATTTAATTGCCTTCAAGTATTGATCTCGATGAATTCTTAACATGAATAACTAGGTACACTTTCTAGGGATATTATGTCGTGTTTAACAAGATTCTACGTAGATCATACACTTCTATACAAAAGAATATGCAATTTGCAAGTTAATTAACAAAATATGACTTAAGAAAAGTCACATATATGTGTGCCATCACATAAGAATTTTTGTATACATATTTTAAAGGTTATCCGAAAATATTACTTGCAATTGTCTTAGACAATTTGACGCCGAATGTTTATTTCTGCCTTCAAGACATGTCGTTGCAAATCTGCGTTTGCTAACAAAGAAATCATGCCAATGATCGAAGAAATACTTTATGTATAGAAATCTGAGTTTGTGCATCTGAAAATGAATCGGTCGAGGCGTTTTTACATATAACCAATTTGTGGATCTAGAAATTGTACGAGCGAGTGAGTTAAAATATTATTTGTAGATCGTTCAAAAATAATAGCATGTTGTCCAATATTACAGTGTTATTGTAAGCAAGCATGTTGCTTTAAACAACCATTCGAGTTGCTTTTCTTGAAATTATATTATAACAATGTGATTTTTGTTAGCACTCACGTGATAAAGAAATAATGGCATCGTAAGTATTCCAATGAAGACACATATATATTGGGGCCTTCTTGAGTGCACAATATTTTTTTCCTTTTAGGATTTGAATCCATAAATAAGAAAATAATTGCATATCAGTAGTTTGTCACTTTTGAAATCCCAAATACGAACGAAATATCCAAAATACTAAAATTTTATTTTGTTTGCAAGACACAATGGTCCGCTCATAAAGGACTTCATTAAAGTGACACCTTCGAGAATATATTATTCAAAATCATCCAAGCACTTCTTATATGCGGTTGAATTTTGTAAACTCTCAAGAAAGATATTGCGACCTTTCCGAAGTAGTGTCACAATAGCCGGCCGGAATTCAAAGTCAAATGTTACATATGTTTGCAACTAGAAGATTGTTTTACCAATTACATGCTTCCAGAAGAAGAATCTAAGAAAAAGCATATATTTTCTACAATATTTTTTGAATTTAGCATTCCTCTTGCTTGCATGAGATTTTCCAACATAGGCAATACATTGTTGCTTCTTCTTATTATTTCTATCACTTGTGAAACATCTTGAATATTACATTGTTTTGCTGAAACTACTAAACAATCAAAGAATTATGGTGGTTTAGAGATTATCTATAAATACAATCTAGTAGCACCCATTTCATTTCATCACCAAAAGAGAAATATATTGTCATCATAATCACAAATAAAGTTCAAACTTCATATTCTTTTTTCATGGCTTCTCGGACTCCTTTTGCGCATGCTGTATTCACGGGCATCGTCTTTGGCCTCTTATGCGGAGCTCTAATTTCCATGGCTTCTGCTAACGATGCAATGATGGGGGCATTTGAGAAATGGATGGCAGATTATAGTCGCGTATATGCAAGTGATGCTGAAAAGTCGCTTCGCTTCGAGGTGTTCAAGACCAACTTGCAGTATATCGAGTCCACAAACAGCCAACCCGGTCTTACATACAAACTCGGTCTTAATAAGTTTGCAGATCTTACAAACTCCGAGTTTATGGCTAAGTATGCTAGCTACGTTCCCCGAAATGGGCCGAAGAAATCAACTCCAACAAAGTATGCTACATCCGTGTCAGCGCCGATATCGGTTGATTGGCGGTCTTGTGTCCCGCCAATTAAAGACCAACTCAGTTGCGGTGAGTAGAACTATATGTTCACGTAAAAAGTACCAAAAGTCTGAGACCGTGATATAACATAACAAAGATAAAACAAGGATAATATTTTCATCATTAATTTCGTGTGCAGGTAGTTGTTGGGCTTTCTCAGCCGTGGCTGCTATTGAGTGCATCAACAAAATCAGAACCGGAACTTTGGTAAAACTTTCTGAGCAAGAGTTGGTGGACTGTGTTACTACTTGTTACGGGTGCAACGGAGGATACATGGACTATGCCTTTCAATGGGTGAAAAATAATGGTGGCATCACAAATTCGACCGACTATCCATACACCGGTTACCAAGGAACTTGCAACACCGTTAAGAAATCTCATCGTCAGGTTACCATCACTGGCTACGTCGGTGTCACCCCATACAGCGAGTATGCTCTCATGAACGCTGCTGCAAACCAGGTTGTTTCCGTAGCCATTGAAGCAGGTGGTTCTGCTTTCCAGCTTTACAAGAGTGGAATTTTTACCGGTCCATGCGGGACAAACCTAGACCACGGCGTGGCAGTAGTTGGATACGACAACAGCGCGACTACACACTATTGGATTGTCAGAAACTCATGGGGCACGTCTTGGGGCGAGTCCGGATACATAAGGATGAAGAAGGACATTTCTAGCACAGCAGGCTTGTGTGGTATTGCCATTGAGCCTTATTATCCTACAAAGTGATTTGAAAAGATGACAATGAGTCCGAGGAGGATGTTTATTGCTTTTCAAAGTGTAGTTGGTTGTTGCTTTAGCAACCACCAAGATGGTGAACGAATAAAATTCAATGTTTGTGTGCATTAGAAAGAATCTATCCTAAATAAAAATGATGCATGTTATTATCAACATAAGCTGTTGTCTCATTATGTTTTGTTTTATGAAGAATATCCTGAAGCTCGACATATTTCCCGTGGTTCTTTGCAGCCTAATTTAATTGCCTTCAAGTATTGATCTCGATGAATTCTTAACATGAATAACTAGGTACACTTTCTAGGGATATTATGTCGTGTTTAACAAGATTCTACGTAGATCATACACTTCTATACAAAAGAATATGCAATTTGCAAGTTAATTAACAAAATATGACTTAAGAAAAGTCACATATATGTGTGCCATCACATAAGAATTTTTGTATACATATTTTAAAGGTTATCCGAAAATATTACTTGCAATTGTCTTAGACAATTTGACGCCGAATGTTTATTTCTGCCTTCAAGACATGTCGTTGCAAATCTGCGTTTGCTAACAAAGAAATCATGCCAATGATCGAAGAAATACTTTATGTATAGAAATCTGAGTTTGTGCATCTGAAAATGAATCGGTCGAGGCGTTTTTACATATAACCAATTTGTGGATCTAGAAATTGTACGAGCGAGTGAGTTAAAATATTATTTGTAGATCGTTCAAAAATAATTGCATGTTGTCCAATATTACAGTGTTATTGTAAGCAAGCATGTTGCTTTAAACAACCATTCGAGTTGCTTTTCTTGAAATTATATTATAACAATGTGATTTTTGTTAGCACTCACGTGATAAAGAAATAATGGCATCGTAAGTATTCCAATGAAGACACATATATATTGGGGCCTTCTTGAGTGCACAATATTTTTTTCCTTTTAGGATTTGAATCCATAAATAAGAAAATAATTGCATATCAGTAGTTTGTCACTTTTGAAATCCCAAATACGAACGAAATATCCAAAATACTAAAATTTTATTTTGTTTGCAAGACACAATGGTCCGCTCATAAAGGACTTCATTAAAGTGACACCTTCGAGAATATATTATTCAAAATCATCCAAGCACTTCTTATATGCGGTTGAATTTTGTAAACTCTCAAGAAAGATATTGCGACCTTTCCGAAGTAGTGTCACAATAGCCGGCCGGAATTCAAAGTCAAATGTTACATATGTTTGCAACTAGAAGATTGTTTTACCAATTACATGCTTCCAGAAGAAGAATCTAAGAAAAAGCATATATTTTCTACAATATTTTTTGAATTTAGCATTCCTCTTGCTTGCATGAGATTTTCCAACATAGGCAATACATTGTTGCTTCTTCTTATTATTTCTATCACTTGTGAAACATCTTGAATATTACATTGTTTTGCTGAAACTACTAAACAATCAAAGAATTATGGTGGTTTAGAGATTATCTATAAATACAATCTAGTAGCACACATTTCATTTCATCACCAAAAGAGAAATATATTGTCATCATAATCACAAATAAAGTTCAAACTTCATATTCTTTTTTCATGGCTTCTCGGACTCCTTTTGCGCATGCTGTATTCACGGGCATCGTCTTTGGCCTCTTATGCGGAGCTCTAATTTCCATGGCTTCTGCTAACGATGCAATGATGGGGGCATTTGAGAAATGGATGGCAGATTATAGTCGCGTATATGCAAGTGATGCTGAAAAGTCGCTTCGCTTCGAGGTGTTCAAGACCAACTTGCAGTATATCGAGTCCACAAACAGCCAACCCGGTCTTACATACAAACTCGGTCTTAATAAGTTTGCAGATCTTACAAACTCCGAGTTTATGGCTAAGTATGCTAGCTACGTTCCCCGAAATGGGCCGAAGAAATCAACTCCAACAAAGTATGCTACATCCGTGTCAGCGCCGATATCGGTTGATTGGCGGTCTTGTGTCCCGCCAATTAAAGACCAACTCAGTTGCGGTGAGTAGAACTATATGTTCACGTAAAAAGTACCAAAAGTCTGAGACCGTGATATAACATAACAAAGATAAAACAAGGATAATATTTTCATCATTAATTTCGTGTGCAGGTAGTTGTTGGGCTTTCTCAGCCGTGGCTGCTATTGAGTGCATCAACAAAATCAGAACCGGAACTTTGGTAAAACTTTCTGAGCAAGAGTTGGTGGACTGTGTTACTACTTGTTACGGGTGCAACGGAGGATACATGGACTATGCCTTTCAATGGGTGAAAAATAATGGTGGCATCACAAATTCGACCGACTATCCATACACCGGTTACCAAGGAACTTGCAACACCGTTAAGAAATCTCATCGTCAGGTTACCATCACTGGCTACGTCGGTGTCACCCCATACAGCGAGTATGCTCTCATGAACGCTGCTGCAAACCAGGTTGTTTCCGTAGCCATTGAAGCAGGTGGTTCTGCTTTCCAGCTTTACAAGAGTGGAATTCTTACCGGTCCATGCGGGACAAACCTAGACCACGGCGTGGCAGTAGTTGGATACGACAACAGCGCGACTACACACTATTGGATTGTCAGAAACTCATGGGGCACGTCTTGGGGCGAGTCCGGATACATAAGGATGAAGAAGGACATTTCTAGCACAGCAGGCTTGTGTGGTATTGCCATTGAGCCTTATTATCCTACAAAGTGATTTGAAAAGATGACAATGAGTCCGAGGAGGATGTTTATTGCTTTTCAAAGTGTAGTTGGTTGTTGCTTTAGCAACCACCAAGATGGTGAACGAATAAAATTCAATGTTTGTGTGCATTAGAAAGAATCTATCCTAAATAAAAATGATGCATGTTATTATCAACATAAGCTGTTGTCTCATTATGTTTTGTTTTATGAAGAATATCCTGAAGCTCGACATATTTCCCGTGGTTCTTTGCAGCCTAATTTAATTGCCTTCAAGTATTGATCTCGATGAATTCTTAACATGAATAACTAGGTACACTTTCTAGGGATATTATGTCGTGTTTAACAAGATTCTACGTAGATCATACACTTCTATACAAAAGAATATGCAATTTGCAAGTTAATTAACAAAATATGACTTAAGAAAAGTCACATATATGTGTGCCATCACATAAGAATTTTTGTATACATATTTTAAAGGTTATCCGAAAATATTACTTGCAATTGTCTTAGACAATTTGACGCCGAATGTTTATTTCTGCCTTCAAGACATGTCGTTGCAAATCTGCGTTTGCTAACAAAGAAATCATGCCAATGATCGAAGAAATACTTTATGTATAGAAATCTGAGTTTGTGCATCTGAAAATGAATCGGTCGAGGCGTTTTTACATATAACCAATTTGTGGATCTAGAAATTGTACGAGCGAGTGAGTTAAAATATTATTTGTAGATCGTTCAAAAATAATTGCATGTTGTCCAATATTACAGTGTTATTGTAAGCAAGCATGTTGCTTTAAACAACCATTCGAGTTGCTTTTCTTGAAATTATATTATAACAATGTGATTTTTGTTAGCACTCACGTGATAAAGAAATAATGGCATCGTAAGTATTCCAATGAAGACACATATATATTGGGGCCTTCTTGAGTGCACAATATTTTTTTCCTTTTAGGATTTGAATCCATAAATAAGAAAATAATTGCATATCAGTAGTTTGTCACTTTTGAAATCCCAAATACGAACGAAATATCCAAAATACTAAAATTTTATTTTGTTTGCAAGACACAATGGTCCGCTCATAAAGGACTTCATTAAAGTGACACCTTCGAGAATATATTATTCAAAATCATCCAAGCACTTCTTATATGCGGTTGAATTTTGTAAACTCTCAAGAAAGATATTGCGACCTTTCCGAAGTAGTGTCACAATAGCCGGCCGGAATTCAAAGTCAAATGTTACATATGTTTGCAACTAGAAGATTGTTTTACCAATTACATGCTTCCAGAAGAAGAATCTAAGAAAAAGCATATATTTTCTACAATATTTTTTGAATTTAGCATTCCTCTTGCTTGCATGAGATTTTCCAACATAGGCAATACATTGTTGCTTCTTCTTATTATTTCTATCACTTGTGAAACATCTTGAATATTACATTGTTTTGCTGAAACTACTAAACAATCAAAGAATTATGGTGGTTTAGAGATTATCTATAAATACAATCTAGTAGCACACATTTCATTTCATCACCAAAAGAGAAATATATTGTCATCATAATCACAAATAAAGTTCAAACTTCATATTCTTTTTTCATGGCTTCTCGGACTCCTTTTGCGCATGCTGTATTCACGGGCATCGTCTTTGGCCTCTTATGCGGAGCTCTAATTTCCATGGCTTCTGCTAACGATGCAATGATGGGGGCATTTGAGAAATGGATGGCAGATTATAGTCGCGTATATGCAAGTGATGCTGAAAAGTCGCTTCGCTTCGAGGTGTTCAAGACCAACTTGCAGTATATCGAGTCCACAAACAGCCAACCCGGTCTTACATACAAACTCGGTCTTAATAAGTTTGCAGATCTTACAAACTCCGAGTTTATGGCTAAGTATGCTAGCTACGTTCCCCGAAATGGGCCGAAGAAATCAACTCCAACAAAGTATGCTACATCCGTGTCAGCGCCGATATCGGTTGATTGGCGGTCTTGTGTCCCGCCAATTAAAGACCAACTCAGTTGCGGTGAGTAGAACTATATGTTCACGTAAAAAGTACCAAAAGTCTGAGACCGTGATATAACATAACAAAGATAAAACAAGGATAATATTTTCATCATTAATTTCGTGTGCAGGTAGTTGTTGGGCTTTCTCAGCCGTGGCTGCTATTGAGTGCATCAACAAAATCAGAACCGGAACTTTGGTAAAACTTTCTGAGCAAGAGTTGGTGGACTGTGTTACTACTTGTTACGGGTGCAACGGAGGATACATGGACTATGCCTTTCAATGGGTGAAAAATAATGGTGGCATCACAAATTCGACCGACTATCCATACACCGGTTACCAAGGAACTTGCAACACCGTTAAGAAATCTCATCGTCAGGTTACCATCACTGGCTACGTCGGTGTCACCCCATACAGCGAGTATGCTCTCATGAACGCTGCTGCAAACCAGGTTGTTTCCGTAGCCATTGAAGCAGGTGGTTCTGCTTTCCAGCTTTACAAGAGTGGAATTCTTACCGGTCCATGCGGGACAAACCTAGACCACGGCGTGGCAGTAGTTGGATACGACAACAGCGCGACTACACACTATTGGATTGTCAGAAACTCATGGGGCACGTCTTGGGGCGAGTCCGGATACATAAGGATGAAGAAGGACATTTCTAGCACAGCAGGCTTGTGTGGTATTGCCATTGAGCCTTATTATCCTACAAAGTGATTTGAAAAGATGACAATGAGTCCGAGGAGGATGTTTATTTCTTTTCAAAGTGTAGTTGGTTGTTGCTTTAGCAACCACCAAGATGGTGAACGAATAAAATTCAATGTTTGTGTGCATTAGAAAGAATCTATCCTAAATAAAAATGATGCATGTTATTATCAACATAAGCTGTTGTCTCATTATGTTTTGTTTTATGAAGAATATCCTGAAGCTCGACATATTTCCCGTGGTTCTTTGCAGCCTAATTTAATTGCCTTCAAGTATTGATCTCGATGAATTCTTAACATGAATAACTAGGTACACTTTCTAGGGATATTATGTCGTGTTTAACAAGATTCTACGTAGATCATACACTTCTATACAAAAGAATATGCAATTTGCAAGTTAATTAACAAAATATGACTTAAGAAAAGTCACATATATGTGTGCCATCACATAAGAATTTTTGTATACATATTTTAAAGGTTATCCGAAAATATTACTTGCAATTGTCTTAGACAATTTGACGCCGAATGTTTATTTCTGCCTTCAAGACATGTCGTTGCAAATCTGCGTTTGCTAACAAAGAAATCATGCCAATGATCGAAGAAATACTTTATGTATAGAAATCTGAGTTTGTGCATCTGAAAATGAATCGGTCGAGGCATTTTTACATATAACCAATTTGTGGATCTAGAAATTGTACGAGCGAGTGAGTTAAAATATTATTTGTAGATCGTTCAAAAATAATTGCATGTTGTCCAATATTACAGTGTTATTGTAAGCAAGCATGTTGCTTTAAACAACCATTCGAGTTGCTTTTCTTGAAATTATATTATAACAATGTGATTTTTGTTTGCACTCACGTGATAAAGAAATAATGGCATCGTAAGTATTCCAATGAAGACACATATATATTGGGGCCTTCTTGAGTGCACAATATTTTTTTCCTTTTAGGATTTGAATCCATAAATAAGAAAATAATTGCATATCAGTAGTTTGTCACTTTTGAAATCCCAAATACGAACGAAATATCCAAAATACTAAAATTTTATTTTGTTTGCAAGACACAATGGTCCGCTCATAAAGGACTTCATTAAAGTGACACCTTCGAGAATATATTATTCAAAATCATCCAAGCACTTCTTATATGCGGTTGAATTTTGTAAACTCTCAAGAAAGATATTGCGACCTTTCCGAAGTAGTGTCACAATAGCCGGCCGGAATTCAAAGTCAAATGTTACATATGTTTGCAACTAGAAGATTGTTTTACCAATTACATGCTTCCAGAAGAAGAATCTAAGAAAAAGCATATATTTTCTACAATATTTTTTGAATTTAGCATTCCTCTTGCTTGCATGAGATTTTCCAACATAGGCAATACATTGTTGCTTCTTCTTATTATTTCTATCACTTGTGAAACATCTTGAATATTACATTGTTTTGCTGAAACTACTAAACAATCAAAGAATTATGGTGGTTTAGATATTATCTATAAATACAATCTAGTAGCACACATTTCATTTCATCACCAAAAGAGAAATATATTGTCATCATAATCACAAATAAAGTTCAAACTTCATATTCTTTTTTCATGGCTTCTCGGACTCCTTTTGCGCATGCTGTATTCACGGGCATCGTCTTTGGCCTCTTATGCGGAGCTCTAATTTCCATGGCTTCTGCTAACGATGCAATGATGGGGGCATTTGAGAAATGGATGGCAGATTATAGTCGCGTATATGCAAGTGATGCTGAAAAGTCGCTTCGCTTCGAGGTGTTCAAGACCAACTTGCAGTATATCGAGTCCACAAACAGCCAACCCGGTCTTACATACAAACTCGGTCTTAATAAGTTTGCAGATCTTACAAACTCCGAGTTTATGGCTAAGTATGCTAGCTACGTTCCCCGAAATGGGCCGAAGAAATCAACTCCAACAAAGTATGCTACATCCGTGTCAGCGCCGATATCGGTTGATTGGCGGTCTTGTGTCCCGCCAATTAAAGACCAACTCAGTTGCGGTGAGTAGAACTATATGTTCACGTAAAAAGTACCAAAAGTCTGAGACCGTGATATAACATAACAAAGATAAAACAAGGATAATATTTTCATCATTAATTTCGTGTGCAGGTAGTTGTTGGGCTTTCTCAGCCGTGGCTGCTATTGAGTGCATCAACAAAATCAGAACCGGAACTTTGGTAAAACTTTCTGAGCAAGAGTTGGTGGACTGTGTTACTACTTGTTACGGGTGCAACGGAGGATACATGGACTATGCCTTTCAATGGGTGAAAAATAATGGTGGCATCACAAATTCGACCGACTATCCATACACCGGTTACCAAGGAACTTGCAACACCGTTAAGAAATCTCATCGTCAGGTTACCATCACTGGCTACGTCGGTGTCACCCCATACAGCGAGTATGCTCTCATGAACGCTGCTGCAAACCAGGTTGTTTCCGTAGCCATTGAAGCAGGTGGTTCTGCTTTCCAGCTTTACAAGAGTGGAATTCTTACCGGTCCATGCGGGACAAACCTAGACCACGGCGTGGCAGTAGTTGGATACGACAACAGCGCGACTACACACTATTGGATTGTCAGAAACTCATGGGGCACGTCTTGGGGCGAGTCCGGATACATAAGGATGAAGAAGGACATTTCTAGCACAGCAGGCTTGTGTGGTATTGCCATTGAGCCTTATTATCCTACAAAGTGATTTGAAAAGATGACAATGAGTCCGAGGAGGATGTTTATTTCTTTTCAAAGTGTAGTTGGTTGTTGCTTTAGCAACCACCAAGATGGTGAACGAATAAAATTCAATGTTTGTGTGCATTAGAAAGAATCTATCCTAAATAAAAATGATGCATGTTATTATCAACATAAGCTGTTGTCTCATTATGTTTTGTTTTATGAAGAATATCCTGAAGCTCGACATATTTCCCGTGGTTCTTTGCAGCCTAATTTAATTGCCTTCAAGTATTGATCTCGATGAATTCTTAACATGAATAACTAGGTACACTTTCTAGGGATATTATGTCGTGTTTAACAAGATTCTACGTAGATCATACACTTCTATACAAAAGAATATGCAATTTGCAAGTTAATTAACAAAATATGACTTAAGAAAAGTCACATATATGTGTGCCATCACATAAGAATTTTTGTATACATATTTTAAAGGTTATCCGAAAATATTACTTGCAATTGTCTTAGACAATTTGACGCCGAATGTTTATTTCTGCCTTCAAGACATGTCGTTGCAAATCTGCGTTTGCTAACAAAGAAATCATGCCAATGATCGAAGAAATACTTTATGTATAGAAATCTGAGTTTGTGCATCTGAAAATGAATCGGTCGAGGCATTTTTACATATAACCAATTTGTGGATCTAGAAATTGTACGAGCGAGTGAGTTAAAATATTATTTGTAGATCGTTCAAAAATAATTGCATGTTGTCCAATATTACAGTGTTATTGTAAGCAAGCATGTTGCTTTAAACAACCATTCGAGTTGCTTTTCTTGAAATTATATTATAACAATGTGATTTTTGTTTGCACTCACGTGATAAAGAAATAATGGCATCGTAAGTATTCCAATGAAGACACATATATATTGGGGCCTTCTTGAGTGCACAATATTTTTTTCCTTTTAGGATTTGAATCCATAAATAAGAAAATAATTGCATATCAGTAGTTTGTCACTTTTGAAATCCCAAATACGAACGAAATATCCAAAATACTAAAATTTTATTTTGTTTGCAAGACACAATGGTCCGCTCATAAAGGACTTCATTAAAGTGACACCTTCGAGAATATATTATTCAAAATCATCCAAGCACTTCTTATATGCGGTTGAATTTTGTAAACTCTCAAGAAAGATATTGCGACCTTTCCGAAGTAGTGTCACAATAGCCGGCCGGAATTCAAAGTCAAATGTTACATATGTTTGCAACTAGAAGATTGTTTTACCAATTACATGCTTCCAGAAGAAGAATCTAAGAAAAAGCATATATTTTCTACAATATTTTTTGAATTTAGCATTCCTCTTGCTTGCATGAGATTTTCCAACATAGGCAATACATTGTTGCTTCTTCTTATTATTTCTATCACTTGTGAAACATCTTGAATATTACATTGTTTTGCTGAAACTACTAAACAATCAAAGAATTATGGTGGTTTAGAGATTATCTATAAATACAATCTAGTAGCACACATTTCATTTCATCACCAAAAGAGAAATATATTGTCATCATAATCACAAATAAAGTTCAAACTTCATATTCTTTTTTCATGGCTTCTCGGACTCCTTTTGCGCATGCTGTATTCACGGGCATCGTCTTTGGCCTCTTATGCGGAGCTCTAATTTCCATGGCTTCTGCTAACGATGCAATGATGGGGGCATTTGAGAAATGGATGGCAGATTATAGTCGCGTATATGCAAGTGATGCTGAAAAGTCGCTTCGCTTCGAGGTGTTCAAGACCAACTTGCAGTATATCGAGTCCACAAACAGCCAACCCGGTCTTACATACAAACTCGGTCTTAATAAGTTTGCAGATCTTACAAACTCCGAGTTTATGGCTAAGTATGCTAGCTACGTTCCCCGAAATGGGCCGAAGAAATCAACTCCAACAAAGTATGCTACATCCGTGTCAGCGCCGATATCGGTTGATTGGCGGTCTTGTGTCCCGCCAATTAAAGACCAACTCAGTTGCGGTGAGTAGAACTATATGTTCACGTAAAAAGTACCAAAAGTCTGAGACCGTGATATAACATAACAAAGATAAAACAAGGATAATATTTTCATCATTAATTTCGTGTGCAGGTAGTTGTTGGGCTTTCTCAGCCGTGGCTGCTATTGAGTGCATCAACAAAATCAGAACCGGAACTTTGGTAAAACTTTCTGAGCAAGAGTTGGTGGACTGTGTTACTACTTGTTACGGGTGCAACGGAGGATACATGGACTATGCCTTTCAATGGGTGAAAAATAATGGTGGCATCACAAATTCGACCGACTATCCATACACCGGTTACCAAGGAACTTGCAACACCGTTAAGAAATCTCATCGTCAGGTTACCATCACTGGCTACGTCGGTGTCACCCCATACAGCGAGTATGCTCTCATGAACGCTGCTGCAAACCAGGTTGTTTCCGTAGCCATTGAAGCAGGTGGTTCTGCTTTCCAGCTTTACAAGAGTGGAATTTTTACCGGTCCATGCGGGACAAACCTAGACCACGGCGTGGCAGTAGTTGGATACGACAACAGCGCGACTACACACTATTGGATTGTCAGAAACTCATGGGGCACGTCTTGGGGCGAGTCCGGATACATAAGGATGAAGAAGGACATTTCTAGCACAGCAGGCTTGTGTGGTATTGCCATTGAGCCTTATTATCCTACAAAGTGATTTGAAAAGATGACAATGAGTCTGAGGAGGATGTTTATTGCTTTTCAAAGTGTAGTTGGTTGTTGCTTTAGCAACCACCAAGATGGTGAACGAATAAAATTCAATGTTTGTGTGCATTAGAAAGAATCTATCCTAAATAAAAATGATGCATGTTATTATCAACATAAGCTGTTGTCTCATTATGTTTTGTTTTATGAAGAATATCCTGAAGCTCGACATATTTCCCGTGGTTCTTTGCAGCCTAATTTAATTGCCTTCAAGTATTGATCTCGATGAATTCTTAACATGAATAACTAGGTACACTTTCTAGGGATATTATGTCGTGTTTAACAAGATTCTACGTAGATCATACACTTCTATACAAAAGAATATGCAATTTGCAAGTTAATTAACAAAATATGACTCAAGAAAAGTCACATATATGTGTGCCATCACATAAGAATTTTTGTATACATATTTTAAAGGTTATCCGAAAATATTACTTGCAATTGTCTTAGACAATTTGACGCCGAATGTTTATTTCTGCCTTCAAGACATGTCGTTGCAAATCTGCGTTTGCTAACAAAGAAATCATGCCAATGATCGAAGAAATACTTTATGTATAGAAATCTGAGTTTGTGCATCTGAAAATGAATCGGTCGAGGCGTTTTTACATATAACCAATTTGTGGATCTAGAAATTGTACGAGCGAGTGAGTTAAAATATTATTTGTAGATCGTTCAAAAATAATAGCATGTTGTCCAATATTACAGTGTTATTGTAAGCAAGCATGTTGCTTTAAACAACCATTCGAGTTGCTTTTCTTGAAATTATATTATAACAATGTGATTTTTGTTAGCACTCACGTGATAAAGAAATAATGGCATCGTAAGTATTCCAATGAAGACACATATATATTGGGGCCTTCTTGAGTGCACAATATTTTTTTCCTTTTAGGATTTGAATCCATAAATAAGAAAATAATTGCATATCAGTAGTTTGTCACTTTTGAAATCCCAAATACGAACGAAATATCCAAAATACTAAAATTTTATTTTGTTTGCAAGACACAATGGTCCGCTCATAAAGGACTTCATTAAAGTGACACCTTCGAGAATATATTATTCAAAATCATCCAAGCACTTCTTATATGCGGTTGAATTTTGTAAACTCTCAAGAAAGATATTGCGACCTTTCCGAAGTAGTGTCACAATAGCCGGCCGGAATTCAAAGTCAAATGTTACATATGTTTGCAACTAGAAGATTGTTTTACCAATTACATGCTTCCAGAAGAAGAATCTAAGAAAAAGCATATATTTTCTACAATATTTTTTGAATTTAGCATTCCTCTTGCTTGCATGAGATTTTCCAACATAGGCAATACATTGTTGCTTCTTCTTATTATTTCTATCACTTGTGAAACATCTTGAATATTACATTGTTTTGCTGAAACTACTAAACAATCAAAGAATTATGGTGGTTTAGAGATTATCTATAAATACAATCTAGTAGCACACATTTCATTTCATCACCAAAAGAGAAATATATTGTCATCATAATCACAAATAAAGTTCAAACTTCATATTCTTTTTTCATGGCTTCTCGGACTCCTTTTGCGCATGCTGTATTCACGGGCATCGTCTTTGGCCTCTTATGCGGAGCTCTAATTTCCATGGCTTCTGCTAACGATGCAATGATGGGGGCATTTGAGAAATGGATGGCAGATTATAGTCGCGTATATGCAAGTGATGCTGAAAAGTCGCTTCGCTTCGAGGTGTTCAAGACCAACTTGCAGTATATCGAGTCCACAAACAGCCAACCCGGTCTTACATACAAACTCGGTCTTAATAAGTTTGCAGATCTTACAAACTCCGAGTTTATGGCTAAGTATGCTAGCTACGTTCCCCGAAATGGGCCGAAGAAATCAACTCCAACAAAGTATGCTACATCCGTGTCAGCGCCGATATCGGTTGATTGGCGGTCTTGTGTCCCGCCAATTAAAGACCAACTCAGTTGCGGTGAGTAGAACTATATGTTCACGTAAAAAGTACCAAAAGTCTGAGACCGTGATATAACATAACAAAGATAAAACAAGGATAATATTTTCATCATTAATTTCGTGTGCAGGTAGTTGTTGGGCTTTCTCAGCCGTGGCTGCTATTGAGTGCATCAACAAAATCAGAACCGGAACTTTGGTAAAACTTTCTGAGCAAGAGTTGGTGGACTGTGTTACTACTTGTTACGGGTGCAACGGAGGATACATGGACTATGCCTTTCAATGGGTGAAAAATAATGGTGGCATCACAAATTCGACCGACTATCCATACACCGGTTACCAAGGAACTTGCAACACCGTTAAGAAATCTCATCGTCAGGTTACCATCACTGGCTACGTCGGTGTCACCCCATACAGCGAGTATGCTCTCATGAACGCTGCTGCAAACCAGGTTGTTTCCGTAGCCATTGAAGCAGGTGGTTCTGCTTTCCAGCTTTACAAGAGTGGAATTTTTACCGGTCCATGCGGGACAAACCTAGACCACGGCGTGGCAGTAGTTGGATACGACAACAGCGCGACTACACACTATTGGATTGTCAGAAACTCATGGGGCACGTCTTGGGGCGAGTCCGGATACATAAGGATGAAGAAGGACATTTCTAGCACAACAGGCTTGTGTGGTATTGCCATTGAGCCTTATTATCCTACAAAGTGATTTGAAAAGATGACAATGAGTCTGAGGAGGATGTTTATTGCTTTTCAAAGTGTAGTTGGTTGTTGCTTTAGCAACCACCAAGATGGTGAACGAATAAAATTCAATGTTTGTGTGCATTAGAAAGAATCTATCCTAAATAAAAATGATGCATGTTATTATCAACATAAGCTGTTGTCTCATTATGTTTTGTTTTATGAAGAATATCCTGAAGCTCGACATATTTCCCGTGGTTCTTTGCAGCCTAATTTAATTGCCTTCAAGTATTGATCTCGATGAATTCTTAACATGAATAACTAGGTACACTTTCTAGGGATATTATGTCGTGTTTAACAAGATTCTACGTAGATCATACACTTCTATACAAAAGAATATGCAATTTGCAAGTTAATTAACAAAATATGACTTAAGAAAAGTCACATATATGTCTGCCATCACATAAGAATTTTTGTATACATATTTTAAAGGTTATCCGAAAATATTACTTGCAATTGTCTTAGACAATTTGACGCCGAATGTTTATTTCTGCCTTCAAGACATGTCGTTGCAAATCTGCGTTTGCTAACAAAGAAATCATGCCAATGATCGAAGAAATACTTTATGTATAGAAATCTGAGTTTGTGCATCTGAAAATGAATCGGTCGAGGCGTTTTTACATATAACCAATTTGTGGATCTAGAAATTGTACGAGCGAGTGAGTTAAAATATTATTTGTAGATCGTTCAAAAATAATAGCATGTTGTCCAATATTACAGTGTTATTGTAAGCAAGCATGTTGCTTTAAACAACCATTCGAGTTGCTTTTCTTGAAATTATATTATAACAATGTGATTTTTGTTAGCACTCACGTGATAAAGAAATAATGGCATCGTAAGTATTCCAATGAAGACACATATATATTGGGGCCTTCTTGAGTGCACAATATTTTTTTCCTTTTAGGATTTGAATCCATAAATAAGAAAATAATTGCATATCAGTAGTTTGTCACTTTTGAAATCCCAAATACGAACGAAATATCCAAAATACTAAAATTTTATTTTGTTTGCAAGACACAATGGTCCGCTCATAAAGGACTTCATTAAAGTGACACCTTCGAGAATATATTATTCAAAATCATCCAAGCACTTCTTATATGCGGTTGAATTTTGTAAACTCTCAAGAAAGATATTGCGACCTTTCCGAAGTAGTGTCACAATAGCCGGCCGGAATTCAAAGTCAAATGTTACATATGTTTGCAACTAGAATATTGTTTTACCAATTACATGCTTCCAGAAGAAGAATCTAAGAAAAAGCATATATTTTCTACAATATTTTTTGAATTTAGCATTCCTCTTGCTTGCATGAGATTTTCCAACATAGGCAATACATTGTTGCTTCTTCTTATTATTTCTATCACTTGTGAAACATCTTGAATATTACATTGTTTTGCTGAAACTACTAAACAATCAAAGAATTATGGTGGTTTAGAGATTATCTATAAATACAATCTAGTAGCACACATTTCATTTCATCACCAAAAGAGAAATATATTGTCATCATAATCACAAATAAAGTTCAAACTTCATATTCTTTTTTCATGGCTTCTCGGACTCCTTTTGCGCATGCTGTATTCACGGGCATCGTCTTTGGCCTCTTATGCGGAGCTCTAATTTCCATGGCTTCTGCTAACGATGCAATGATGGGGGCATTTGAGAAATGGATGGCAGATTATAGTCGCGTATATGCAAGTGATGCTGAAAAGTCGCTTCGCTTCGAGGTGTTCAAGACCAACTTGCAGTATATCGAGTCCACAAACAGCCAACCCGGTCTTACATACAAACTCGGTCTTAATAAGTTTGCAGATCTTACAAACTCCGAGTTTATGGCTAAGTATGCTAGCTACGTTCCCCGAAATGGGCCGAAGAAATCAACTCCAACAAAGTATGCTACATCCGTGTCAGCGCCGATATCGGTTGATTGGCGGTCTTGTGTCCCGCCAATTAAAGACCAACTCAGTTGCGGTGAGTAGAACTATATGTTCACGTAAAAAGTACCAAAAGTCTGAGACCGTGATATAACATAACAAAGATAAAACAAGGATAATATTTTCATCATTAATTTCGTGTGCAGGTAGTTGTTGGGCTTTCTCAGCCGTGGCTGCTATTGAGTGCATCAACAAAATCAGAACCGGAACTTTGGTAAAACTTTCTGAGCAAGAGTTGGTGGACTGTGTTACTACTTGTTACGGGTGCAACGGAGGATACATGGACTATGCCTTTCAATGGGTGAAAAATAATGGTGGCATCACAAATTCGACCGACTATCCATACACCGGTTACCAAGGAACTTGCAACACCGTTAAGAAATCTCATCGTCAGGTTACCATCACTGGCTACGTCGGTGTCACCCCATACAGCGAGTATGCTCTCATGAACGCTGCTGCAAACCAGGTTGTTTCCGTAGCCATTGAAGCAGGTGGTTCTGCTTTCCAGCTTTACAAGAGTGGAATTTTTACCGGTCCATGCGGGACAAACCTAGACCACGGCGTGGCAGTAGTTGGATACGACAACAGCGCGACTACACACTATTGGATTGTCAGAAACTCATGGGGCACGTCTTGGGGCGAGTCCGGATACATAAGGATGAAGAAGGACATTTCTAGCACAGCAGGCTTGTGTGGTATTGCCATTGAGCCTTATTATCCTACAAAGTGATTTGAAAAGATGACAATGAGTCTGAGGAGGATGTTTATTGCTTTTCAAAGTGTAGTTGGTTGTTGCTTTAGCAACCACCAAGATGGTGAACGAATAAAATTCAATGTTTGTGTGCATTAGAAAGAATCTATCCTAAATAAAAATGATGCATGTTATTATCAACATAAGCTGTTGTCTCATTATGTTTTGTTTTATGAAGAATATCCTGAAGCTCGACATATTTCCCGTGGTTCTTTGCAGCCTAATTTAATTGCCTTCAAGTATTGATCTCGATGCATTCTTAACATGAATAACTAGGTACACTTTCTAGGGATATTATGTCGTGTTTAACAAGATTCTACGTAGATCATACACTTCTATACAAAAGAATATGCAATTTGCAAGTTAATTAACAAAATATGACTTAAGAAAAGTCACATATATGTGTGCCATCACATAAGAATTTTTGTATACATATTTTAAAGGTTATCCGAAAATATTACTTGCAATTGTCTTAGACAATTTGACGCCGAATGTTTATTTCTGCCTTCAAGACATGTCGTTGCAAATCTGCGTTTGCTAACAAAGAAATCATGCCAATGATCGAAGAAATACTTTATGTATAGAAATCTGAGTTTGTGCATCTGAAAATGAATCGGTCGAGGCGTTTTTACATATAACCAATTTGTGGATCTAGAAATTGTACGAGCGAGTGAGTTAAAATATTATTTGTAGATCGTTCAAAAATAATAGCATGTTGTCCAATATTACAGTGTTATTGTAAGCAAGCATGTTGCTTTAAACAACCATTCGAGTTGCTTTTCTTGAAATTATATTATAACAATGTGATTTTTGTTAGCACTCACGTGATAAAGAAATAATGGCATCGTAAGTATTCCAATGAAGACACATATATATTGGGGCCTTCTTGAGTGCACAATATTTTTTTCCTTTTAGGATTTGAATCCATAAATAAGAAAATAATTGCATATCAGTAGTTTGTCACTTTTGAAATCCCAAATACGAACGAAATATCCAAAATACTAAAATTTTATTTTGTTTGCAAGACACAATGGTCCGCTCATAAAGGACTTCATTAAAGTGACACCTTCGAGAATATATTATTCAAAATCATCCAAGCACTTCTTATATGCGGTTGAATTTTGTAAACTCTCAAGAAAGATATTGCGACCTTTCCGAAGTAGTGTCACAATAGCCGGCCGGAATTCAAAGTCAAATGTTACATATGTTTGCAACTAGAATATTGTTTTACCAATTACATGCTTCCAGAAGAAGAATCTAAGAAAAAGCATATATTTTCTACAATATTTTTTGAATTTAGCATTCCTCTTGCTTGCATGAGATTTTCCAACATAGACAATACATTGTTGCTTCTTCTTATTATTTCTATCACTTGTGAAACATCTTGAATATTACATTGTTTTGCTGAAACTACTAAACAATCAAAGAATTATGGTGGTTTAGAGATTATCTATAAATACAATCTAGTAGCACACATTTCATTTCATCACCAAAAGAGAAATATATTGTCATCATAATCACAAATAAAGTTCAAACTTCATATTCTTTTTTCATGGCTTCTCGGACTCCTTTTGCGCATGCTGTATTCACGGGCATCGTCTTTGGCCTCTTATGCGGAGCTCTAATTTCCATGGCTTCTGCTAACGATGCAATGATGGGGGCATTTGAGAAATGGATGGCAGATTATAGTCGCGTATATGCAAGTGATGCTGAAAAGTCGCTTCGCTTCGAGGTGTTCAAGACCAACTTGCAGTATATCGAGTCCACAAACAGCCAACCCGGTCTTACATACAAACTCGGTCTTAATAAGTTTGCAGATCTTACAAACTCCGAGTTTATGGCTAAGTATGCTAGCTACGTTCCCCGAAATGGGCCGAAGAAATCAACTCCAACAAAGTATGCTACATCCGTGTCAGCGCCGATATCGGTTGATTGGCGGTCTTGTGTCCCGCCAATTAAAGACCAACTCAGTTGCGGTGAGTAGAACTATATGTTCACGTAAAAAGTACCAAAAGTCTGAGACCGTGATATAACATAACAAAGATAAAACAAGGATAATATTTTCATCATTAATTTCGTGTGCAGGTAGTTGTTGGGCTTTCTCAGCCGTGGCTGCTATTGAGTGCATCAACAAAATCAGAACCGGAACTTTGGTAAAACTTTCTGAGCAAGAGTTGGTGGACTGTGTTACTACTTGTTACGGGTGCAACGGAGGATACATGGACTATGCCTTTCAATGGGTGAAAAATAATGGTGGCATCACAAATTCGACCGACTATCCATACACCGGTTACCAAGGAACTTGCAACACCGTTAAGAAATCTCATCGTCAGGTTACCATCACTGGCTACGTCGGTGTCACCCCATACAGCGAGTATGCTCTCATGAACGCTGCTGCAAACCAGGTTGTTTCCGTAGCCATTGAAGCAGGTGGTTCTGCTTTCCAGCTTTACAAGAGTGGAATTTTTACCGGTCCATGCGGGACAAACCTAGACCACGGCGTGGCAGTAGTTGGATACGACAACAGCGCGACTACACACTATTGGATTGTCAGAAACTCATGGGGCACGTCTTGGGGCGAGTCCGGATACATAAGGATGAAGAAGGACATTTCTAGCACAGCAGGCTTGTGTGGTATTGCCATTGAGCCTTATTATCCTACAAAGTGATTTGAAAAGATGACAATGAGTCTGAGGAGGATGTTTATTGCTTTTCAAAGTGTAGTTGGTTGTTGCTTTAGCAACCACCAAGATGGTGAACGAATAAAATTCAATGTTTGTGTGCATTAGAAAGAATCTATCCTAAATAAAAATGATGCATGTTATTATCAACATAAGCTGTTGTCTCATTATGTTTTGTTTTATGAAGAATATCCTGAAGCTCGACATATTTCCCGTGGTTCTTTGCAGCCTAATTTAATTGCCTTCAAGTATTGATCTCGATGAATTCTTAACATGAATAACTAGGTACACTTTCTAGGGATATTATGTCGTGTTTAACAAGATTCTACGTAGATCATACACTTCTATACAAAAGAATATGCAATTTGCAAGTTAATTAACAAAATATGACTCAAGAAAAGTCACATATATGTGTGCCATCACATAAGAATTTTTGTATACATATTTTAAAGGTTATCCGAAAATATTACTTGCAATTGTCTTAGACAATTTGACGCCGAATGTTTATTTCTGCCTTCAAGACATGTCGTTGCAAATCTGCGTTTGCTAACAAAGAAATCATGCCAATGATCGAAGAAATACTTTATGTATAGAAATCTGAGTTTGTGCATCTGAAAATGAATCGGTCGAGGCGTTTTTACATATAACCAATTTGTGGATCTAGAAATTGTACGAGCGAGTGAGTTAAAATATTATTTGTAGATCGTTCAAAAATAATAGCATGTTGTCCAATATTACAGTGTTATTGTAAGCAAGCATGTTGCTTTAAACAACCATTCGAGTTGCTTTTCTTGAAATTATATTATAACAATGTGATTTTTGTTAGCACTCACGTGATAAAGAAATAATGGCATCGTAAGTATTCCAATGAAGACACATATATATTGGGGCCTTCTTGAGTGCACAATATTTTTTTCCTTTTAGGATTTGAATCCATAAATAAGAAAATAATTGCATATCAGTAGTTTGTCACTTTTGAAATCCCAAATACGAACGAAATATCCAAAATACTAAAATTTTATTTTGTTTGCAAGACACAATGGTCCGCTCATAAAGGACTTCATTAAAGTGACACCTTCGAGAATATATTATTCAAAATCATCCAAGCACTTCTTATATGCGGTTGAATTTTGTAAACTCTCAAGAAAGATATTGCGACCTTTCCGAAGTAGTGTCACAATAGCCGGCCGGAATTCAAAGTCAAATGTTACATATGTTTGCAACTAGAAGATTGTTTTACCAATTACATGCTTCCAGAAGAAGAATCTAAGAAAAAGCATATATTTTCTACAATATTTTTTGAATTTAGCATTCCTCTTGCTTGCATGAGATTTTCCAACATAGGCAATACATTGTTGCTTCTTCTTATTATTTCTATCACTTGTGAAACATCTTGAATATTACATTGTTTTGCTGAAACTACTAAACAATCAAAGAATTATGGTGGTTTAGAGATTATCTATAAATACAATCTAGTAGCACACATTTCATTTCATCACCAAAAGAGAAATATATTGTCATCATAATCACAAATAAAGTTCAAACTTCATATTCTTTTTTCATGGCTTCTCGGACTCCTTTTGCGCATGCTGTATTCACGGGCATCGTCTTTGGCCTCTTATGCGGAGCTCTAATTTCCATGGCTTCTGCTAACGATGCAATGATGGGGGCATTTGAGAAATGGATGGCAGATTATAGTCGCGTATATGCAAGTGATGCTGAAAAGTCGCTTCGCTTCGAGGTGTTCAAGACCAACTTGCAGTATATCGAGTCCACAAACAGCCAACCCGGTCTTACATACAAACTCGGTCTTAATAAGTTTGCAGATCTTACAAACTCCGAGTTTATGGCTAAGTATGCTAGCTACGTTCCCCGAAATGGGCCGAAGAAATCAACTCCAACAAAGTATGCTACATCCGTGTCAGCGCCGATATCGGTTGATTGGCGGTCTTGTGTCCCGCCAATTAAAGACCAACTCAGTTGCGGTGAGTAGAACTATATGTTCACGTAAAAAGTACCAAAAGTCTGAGACCGTGATATAACATAACAAAGATAAAACAAGGATAATATTTTCATCATTAATTTCGTGTGCAGGTAGTTGTTGGGCTTTCTCAGCCGTGGCTGCTATTGAGTGCATCAACAAAATCAGAACCGGAACTTTGGTAAAACTTTCTGAGCAAGAGTTGGTGGACTGTGTTACTACTTGTTACGGGTGCAACGGAGGATACATGGACTATGCCTTTCAATGGGTGAAAAATAATGGTGGCATCACAAATTCGACCGACTATCCATACACCGGTTACCAAGGAACTTGCAACACCGTTAAGAAATCTCATCGTCAGGTTACCATCACTGGCTACGTCGGTGTCACCCCATACAGCGAGTATGCTCTCATGAACGCTGCTGCAAACCAGGTTGTTTCCGTAGCCATTGAAGCAGGTGGTTCTGCTTTCCAGCTTTACAAGAGTGGAATTTTTACCGGTCCATGCGGGACAAACCTAGACCACGGCGTGGCAGTAGTTGGATACGACAACAGCGCGACTACACACTATTGGATTGTCAGAAACTCATGGGGCACGTCTTGGGGCGAGTCCGGATACATAAGGATGAAGAAGGACATTTCTAGCACAGCAGGCTTGTGTGGTATTGCCATTGAGCCTTATTATCCTACAAAGTGATTTGAAAAGATGACAATGAGTCTGAGGAGGATGTTTATTGCTTTTCAAAGTGTAGTTGGTTGTTGCTTTAGCAACCACCAAGATGGTGAACGAATAAAATTCAATGTTTGTGTGCATTAGAAAGAATCTATCCTAAATAAAAATGATGCATGTTATTATCAACATAAGCTGTTGTCTCATTATGTTTTGTTTTATGAAGAATATCCTGAAGCTCGACATATTTCCCGTGGTTCTTTGCAGCCTAATTTAATTGCCTTCAAGTATTGATCTCGATGAATTCTTAACATGAATAACTAGGTACACTTTCTAGGGATATTATGTCGTGTTTAACAAGATTCTACGTAGATCATACACTTCTATACAAAAGAATATGCAATTTGCAAGTTAATTAACAAAATATGACTCAAGAAAAGTCACATATATGTGTGCCATCACATAAGAATTTTTGTATACATATTTTAAAGGTTATCCGAAAATATTACTTGCAATTGTCTTAGACAATTTGACGCCGAATGTTTATTTCTGCCTTCAAGACATGTCGTTGCAAATCTGCGTTTGCTAACAAAGAAATCATGCCAATGATCGAAGAAATACTTTATGTATAGAAATCTGAGTTTGTGCATCTGAAAATGAATCGGTCGAGGCGTTTTTACATATAACCAATTTGTGGATCTAGAAATTGTACGAGCGAGTGAGTTAAAATATTATTTGTAGATCGTTCAAAAATAATAGCATGTTGTCCAATATTACAGTGTTATTGTAAGCAAGCATGTTGCTTTAAACAACCATTCGAGTTGCTTTTCTTGAAATTATATTATAACAATGTGATTTTTGTTAGCACTCACGTGATAAAGAAATAATGGCATCGTAAGTATTCCAATGAAGACACATATATATTGGGGCCTTCTTGAGTGCACAATATTTTTTTCCTTTTAGAATTTGAATCCATAAATAAGAAAATAATTGCATATCAGTAGTTTGTCACTTTTGAAATCCCAAATACGAACGAAATATCCAAAATACTAAAATTTTATTTTGTTTGCAAGACACAATGGTCCGCTCATAAAGGACTTCATTAAAGTGACACCTTCGAGAATATATTATTCAAAATCATCCAAGCACTTCTTATATGCGGTTGAATTTTGTAAACTCTCAAGAAAGATATTGCGACCTTTCCGAAGTAGTGTCACAATAGCCGGCCGGAATTCAAAGTCAAATGTTACATATGTTTGCAACTAGAAGATTGTTTTACCAATTACATGCTTCCAGAAGAAGAATCTAAGAAAAAGCATATATTTTCTACAATATTTTTTGAATTTAGCATTCCTCTTGCTTGCATGAGATTTTCCAACATAGACAATACATTGTTGCTTCTTCTTATTATTTCTATCACTTGTGAAACATCTTGAATATTACATTGTTTTGCTGAAACTACTAAACAATCAAAGAATTATGGTGGTTTAGAGATTATCTATAAATACAATCTAGTAGCACACATTTCATTTCATCACCAAAAGAGAAATATATTGTCATCATAATCACAAATAAAGTTCAAACTTCATATTCTTTTTTCATGGCTTCTCGGACTCCTTTTGCGCATGCTGTATTCACGGGCATCGTCTTTGGCCTCTTATGCGGAGCTCTAATTTCCATGGCTTCTGCTAACGATGCAATGATGGGGGCATTTGAGAAATGGATGGCAGATTATAGTCGCGTATATGCAAGTGATGCTGAAAAGTCGCTTCGCTTCGAGGTGTTCAAGACCAACTTGCAGTATATCGAGTCCACAAACAGCCAACCCGGTCTTACATACAAACTCGGTCTTAATAAGTTTGCAGATCTTACAAACTCCGAGTTTATGGCTAAGTATGCTAGCTACGTTCCCCGAAATGGGCCGAAGAAATCAACTCCAACAAAGTATGCTACATCCGTGTCAGCGCCGATATCGGTTGATTGGCGGTCTTGTGTCCCGCCAATTAAAGACCAACTCAGTTGCGGTGAGTAGAACTATATGTTCACGTAAAAAGTACCAAAAGTCTGAGACCGTGATATAAAATAACAAAGATAAAACAAGGATAATATTTTCATCATTAATTTCGTGTGCAGGTAGTTGTTGGGCTTTCTCAGCCGTGGCTGCTATTGAGTGCATCAACAAAATCAGAACCGGAACTTTGGTAAAACTTTCTGAGCAAGAGTTGGTGGACTGTGTTACTACTTGTTACGGGTGCAACGGAGGATACATGGACTATGCCTTTCAATGGGTGAAAAATAATGGTGGCATCACAAATTCGACCGACTATCCATACACCGGTTACCAAGGAACTTGCAACACCGTTAAGAAATCTCATCGTCAGGTTACCATCACTGGCTACGTCGGTGTCACCCCATACAGCGAGTATGCTCTCATGAACGCTGCTGCAAACCAGGTTGTTTCCGTAGCCATTGAAGCAGGTGGTTCTGCTTTCCAGCTTTACAAGAGTGGAATTTTTACCGGTCCATGCGGGACAAACCTAGACCACGGCGTGGCAGTAGTTGGATACGACAACAGCGCGACTACACACTATTGGATTGTCAGAAACTCATGGGGCACGTCTTGGGGCGAGTCCGGATACATAAGGATGAAGAAGGACATTTCTAGCACAGCAGGCTTGTGTGGTATTGCCATTGAGCCTTATTATCCTACAAAGTGATTTGAAAAGATGACAATGAGTCCGAGGAGGATGTTTATTGCTTTTCAAAGTGTAGTTGGTTGTTGCTTTAGCAACCACCAAGATGGTGAACGAATAAAATTCAATGTTTGTGTGCATTAGAAAGAATCTATCCTAAATAAAAATGATGCATGTTATTATCAACATAAGCTGTTGTCTCATTATGTTTTGTTTTATGAAGAATATCCTGAAGCTCGACATATTTCCCGTGGTTCTTTGCAGCCTAATTTAATTGCCTTCAAGTATTGATCTCGATGAATTCTTAACATGAATAACTAGGTACACTTTCTAGGGATATTATGTCGTGTTTAACAAGATTCTACGTAGATCATACACTTCTATACAAAAGAATATGCAATTTGCAAGTTAATTAACAAAATATGACTTAAGAAAAGTCACATATATGTGTGCCATCACATAAGAATTTTTGTATACATATTTTAAAGGTTATCCGAAAATATTACTTGCAATTGTCTTAGACAATTTGACGCCGAATGTTTATTTCTGCCTTCAAGACATGTCGTTGCAAATCTGCGTTTGCTAACAAAGAAATCATGCCAATGATCGAAGAAATACTTTATGTATAGAAATCTGAGTTTGTGCATCTGAAAATGAATCGGTCGAGGCGTTTTTACATATAACCAATTTGTGGATCTAGAAATTGTACGAGCGAGTGAGTTAAAATATTATTTGTAGATCGTTCAAAAATAATAGCATGTTGTCCAATATTACAGTGTTATTGTAAGCAAGCATGTTGCTTTAAACAACCATTCGAGTTGCTTTTCTTGAAATTATATTATAACAATGTGATTTTTGTTAGCACTCACGTGATAAAGAAATAATGGCATCGTAAGTATTCCAATGAAGACACATATATATTGGGGCCTTCTTGAGTGCACAATATTTTTTTCCTTTTAGGATTTGAATCCATAAATAAGAAAATAATTGCATATCAGTAGTTTGTCACTTTTGAAATCCCAAATACGAACGAAATATCCAAAATACTAAAATTTTATTTTGTTTGCAAGACACAATGGTCCGCTCATAAAGGACTTCATTAAAGTGACACCTTCGAGAATATATTATTCAAAATCATCCAAGCACTTCTTATATGCGGTTGAATTTTGTAAACTCTCAAGAAAGATATTGCGACCTTTCCGAAGTAGTGTCACAATAGCCGGCCGGAATTCAAAGTCAAATGTTACATATGTTTGCAACTAGAAGATTGTTTTACCAATTACATGCTTCCAGAAGAAGAATCTAAGAAAAAGCATATATTTTCTACAATATTTTTTGAATTTAGCATTCCTCTTGCTTGCATGAGATTTTCCAACATAGGCAATACATTGTTGCTTCTTCTTATTATTTCTATCACTTGTGAAACATCTTGAATATTACATTGTTTTGCTGAAACTACTAAACAATCAAAGAATTATGGTGGTTTAGAGATTATCTATAAATACAATCTAGTAGCACACATTTCATTTCATCACCAAAAGAGAAATATATTGTCATCATAATCACAAATAAAGTTCAAACTTCATATTCTTTTTTCATGGCTTCTCGGACTCCTTTTGCGCATGCTGTATTCACGGGCATCGTCTTTGGCCTCTTATGCGGAGCTCTAATTTCCATGGCTTCTGCTAACGATGCAATGATGGGGGCATTTGAGAAATGGATGGCAGATTATAGTCGCGTATATGCAAGTGATGCTGAAAAGTCGCTTCGCTTCGAGGTGTTCAAGACCAACTTGCAGTATATCGAGTCCACAAACAGCCAACCCGGTCTTACATACAAACTCGGTCTTAATAAGTTTGCAGATCTTACAAACTCCGAGTTTATGGCTAAGTATGCTAGCTACGTTCCCCGAAATGGGCCGAAGAAATCAACTCCAACAAAGTATGCTACATCCGTGTCAGCGCCGATATCGGTTGATTGGCGGTCTTGTGTCCCGCCAATTAAAGACCAACTCAGTTGCGGTGAGTAGAACTATATGTTCACGTAAAAAGTACCAAAAGTCTGAGACCGTGATATAACATAACAAAGATAAAACAAGGATAATATTTTCATCATTAATTTCGTGTGCAGGTAGTTGTTGGGCTTTCTCAGCCGTGGCTGCTATTGAGTGCATCAACAAAATCAGAACCGGAACTTTGGTAAAACTTTCTGAGCAAGAGTTGGTGGACTGTGTTACTACTTGTTACGGGTGCAACGGAGGATACATGGACTATGCCTTTCAATGGGTGAAAAATAATGGTGGCATCACAAATTCGACCGACTATCCATACACCGGTTACCAAGGAACTTGCAACACCGTTAAGAAATCTCATCGTCAGGTTACCATCACTGGCTACGTCGGTGTCACCCCATACAGCGAGTATGCTCTCATGAACGCTGCTGCAAACCAGGTTGTTTCCGTAGCCATTGAAGCAGGTGGTTCTGCTTTCCAGCTTTACAAGAGTGGAATTTTTACCGGTCCATGCGGGACAAACCTAGACCACGGCGTGGCAGTAGTTGGATACGACAACAGCGCGACTACACACTATTGGATTGTCAGAAACTCATGGGGCACGTCTTGGGGCGAGTCCGGATACATAAGGATGAAGAAGGACATTTCTAGCACAGCAGGCTTGTGTGGTATTGCCATTGAGCCTTATTATCCTACAAAGTGATTTGAAAAGATGACAATGAGTCTGAGGAGGATGTTTATTGCTTTTCAAAGTGTAGTTGGTTGTTGCTTTAGCAACCACCAAGATGGTGAACGAATAAAATTCAATGTTTGTGTGCATTAGAAAGAATCTATCCTAAATAAAAATGATGCATGTTATTATCAACATAAGCTGTTGTCTCATTATGTTTTGTTTTATGAAGAATATCCTGAAGCTCGACATATTTCCCGTGGTTCTTTGCAGCCTAATTTAATTGCCTTCAAGTATTGATCTCGATGAATTCTTAACATGAATAACTAGGTACACTTTCTAGGGATATTATGTCGTGTTTAACAAGATTCTACGTAGATCATACACTTCTATACAAAAGAATATGCAATTTGCAAGTTAATTAACAAAATATGACTTAAGAAAAGTCACATATATGTGTGCCATCACATAAGAATTTTTGTATACATATTTTAAAGGTTATCCGAAAATATTACTTGCAATTGTCTTAGACAATTTGACGCCGAATGTTTATTTCTGCCTTCAAGACATGTCGTTGCAAATCTGCGTTTGCTAACAAAGAAATCATGCCAATGATCGAAGAAATACTTTATGTATAGAAATCTGAGTTTGTGCATCTGAAAATGAATCGGTCGAGGCGTTTTTACATATAACCAATTTGTGGATCTAGAAATTGTACGAGCGAGTGAGTTAAAATATTATTTGTAGATCGTTCAAAAATAATAGCATGTTGTCCAATATTACAGTGTTATTGTAAGCAAGCATGTTGCTTTAAACAACCATTCGAGTTGCTTTTCTTGAAATTATATTATAACAATGTGATTTTTGTTAGCACTCACGTGATAAAGAAATAATGGCATCGTAAGTATTCCAATGAAGACACATATATATTGGGGCCTTCTTGAGTGCACAATATTTTTTTCCTTTTAGGATTTGAATCCATAAATAAGAAAATAATTGCATATCAGTAGTTTGTCACTTTTGAAATCCCAAATACGAACGAAATATCCAAAATACTAAAATTTTATTTTGTTTGCAAGACACAATGGTCCGCTCATAAAGGACTTCATTAAAGTGACACCTTCGAGAATATATTATTCAAAATCATCCAAGCACTTCTTATATGCGGTTGAATTTTGTAAACTCTCAAGAAAGATATTGCGACCTTTCCGAAGTAGTGTCACAATAGCCGGCCGGAATTCAAAGTCAAATGTTACATATGTTTGCAACTAGAAGATTGTTTTACCAATTACATGCTTCCAGAAGAAGAATCTAAGAAAAAGCATATATTTTCTACAATATTTTTTGAATTTAGCATTCCTCTTGCTTGCATGAGATTTTCCAACATAGGCAATACATTGTTGCTTCTTCTTATTATTTCTATCACTTGTGAAACATCTTGAATATTACATTGTTTTGCTGAAACTACTAAACAATCAAAGAATTATGGTGGTTTAGAGATTATCTATAAATACAATCTAGTAGCACACATTTCATTTCATCACCAAAAGAGAAATATATTGTCATCATAATCACAAATAAAGTTCAAACTTCATATTCTTTTTTCATGGCTTCTCGGACTCCTTTTGCGCATGCTGTATTCACGGGCATCGTCTTTGGCCTCTTATGCGGAGCTCTAATTTCCATGGCTTCTGCTAACGATGCAATGATGGGGGCATTTGAGAAATGGATGGCAGATTATAGTCGCGTATATGCAAGTGATGCTGAAAAGTCGCTTCGCTTCGAGGTGTTCAAGACCAACTTGCAGTATATCGAGTCCACAAACAGCCAACCCGGTCTTACATACAAACTCGGTCTTAATAAGTTTGCAGATCTTACAAACTCCGAGTTTATGGCTAAGTATGCTAGCTACGTTCCCCGAAATGGGCCGAAGAAATCAACTCCAACAAAGTATGCTACATCCGTGTCAGCGCCGATATCGGTTGATTGGCGGTCTTGTGTCCCGCCAATTAAAGACCAACTCAGTTGCGGTGAGTAGAACTATATGTTCACGTAAAAAGTACCAAAAGTCTGAGACCGTGATATAACATAACAAAGATAAAACAAGGATAATATTTTCATCATTAATTTCGTGTGCAGGTAGTTGTTGGGCTTTCTCAGCCGTGGCTGCTATTGAGTGCATCAACAAAATCAGAACCGGAACTTTGGTAAAACTTTCTGAGCAAGAGTTGGTGGACTGTGTTACTACTTGTTACGGGTGCAACGGAGGATACATGGACTATGCCTTTCAATGGGTGAAAAATAATGGTGGCATCACAAATTCGACCGACTATCCATACACCGGTTACCAAGGAACTTGCAACACCGTTAAGAAATCTCATCGTCAGGTTACCATCACTGGCTACGTCGGTGTCACCCCATACAGCGAGTATGCTCTCATGAACGCTGCTGCAAACCAGGTTGTTTCCGTAGCCATTGAAGCAGGTGGTTCTGCTTTCCAGCTTTACAAGAGTGGAATTTTTACCGGTCCATGCGGGACAAACCTAGACCACGGCGTGGCAGTAGTTGGATACGACAACAGCGCGACTACACACTATTGGATTGTCAGAAACTCATGGGGCACGTCTTGGGGCGAGTCCGGATACATAAGGATGAAGAAGGACATTTCTAGCACAGCAGGCTTGTGTGGTATTGCCATTGAGCCTTATTATCCTACAAAGTGATTTGAAAAGATGACAATGAGTCTGAGGAGGATGTTTATTGCTTTTCAAAGTGTAGTTGGTTGTTGCTTTAGCAACCACCAAGATGGTGAACGAATAAAATTCAATGTTTGTGTGCATTAGAAAGAATCTATCCTAAATAAAAATGATGCATGTTATTATCAACATAAGCTGTTGTCTCATTATGTTTTGTTTTATGAAGAATATCCTGAAGCTCGACATATTTCCCGTGGTTCTTTGCAGCCTAATTTAATTGCCTTCAAGTATTGATCTCGATGAATTCTTAACATGAATAACTAGGTACACTTTCTAGGGATATTATGTCGTGTTTAACAAGATTCTACGTAGATCATACACTTCTATACAAAAGAATATGCAATTTGCAAGTTAATTAACAAAATATGACTTAAGAAAAGTCACATATATGTGTGCCATCACATAAGAATTTTTGTATACATATTTTAAAGGTTATCCGAAAATATTACTTGCAATTGTCTTAGACAATTTGACGCCGAATGTTTATTTCTGCCTTCAAGACATGTCGTTGCAAATCTGCGTTTGCTAACAAAGAAATAATGCCAATGATCGAAGAAATACTTTATGTATAGAAATCTGAGTTTGTGCATCTGAAAATGAATCGGTCGAGGCGTTTTTACATATAACCAATTTGTGGATCTAGAAATTGTACGAGCGAGTGAGTTAAAATATTATTTGTAGATCATTCAAAAATAATAGCATGTTGTCCAATATTACAGTGTTATTGTAAGCAAGCATGTTGCTTTAAACAACCATTCGAGTTGCTTTTCTTGAAATTATATTATAACAATGTGATTTTTGTTAGCACTCACGTGATAAAGAAATAATGGCATCGTAAGTATTCCAATGAAGACACATATATATTGGGGCCTTCTTGAGTGCACAATATTTTTTTCCTTTTAGGATTTGAATCCATAAATAAGAAAATAATTGCATATCAATAGTTTGTCACTTTTGAAATCCCAAATACCAACGAAATATCCAAAATACTAAAATTTTATTTTGTTTGCAAGACACAATGGTCCGCTCATAAAGGACTTCATTAAAGTGACACCTTCGAGAATATATTATTCAAAATCATCCAAGCACTTCTTATATGCGGTTGAATTTTGTAAACTCTCAAGAAAGATATTGCGACCTTTCCGAAGTAGTGTCACAATAGCCGGCCGGAATTCAAAGTCAAATGTTACATATGTTTGCAACTAGAATATTGTTTTACCAATTACATGCTTCCAGAAGAAGAATCTAAGAAAAAGCATATATTTTCTACAATATTTTTTGAATTTAGCATTCCTCTTGCTTGCATGAGATTTTCCAACATAGACAATACATTGTTGCTTCTTCTTATTATTTCTATCACTTGTGAAACATCTTGAATATTACATTGTTTTGCTGAAACTACTAAACAATCAAAGAATTATGGTGGTTTAGAGATTATCTATAAATACAATCTAGTAGCACACATTTCATTTCATCACCAAAAGAGAAATATATTGTCATCATAATCACAAATAAAGTTCAAACTTCATATTCTTTTTTCATGGCTTCTCGGACTCCTTTTGCGCATGCTGTATTCACGGGCATCGTCTTTGGCCTCTTATGCGGAGCTCTAATTTCCATGGCTTCTGCTAACGATGCAATGATGGGGGCATTTGAGAAATGGATGGCAGATTATAGTCGCGTATATGCAAGTGATGCTGAAAAGTCGCTTCGCTTCGAGGTGTTCAAGACCAACTTGCAGTATATCGAGTCCACAAACAGCCAACCCGGTCTTACATACAAACTCGGTCTTAATAAGTTTGCAGATCTTACAAACTCCGAGTTTATGGCTAAGTATGCTAGCTACGTTCCCCGAAATGGGCCGAAGAAATCAACTCCAACAAAGTATGCTACATCCGTGTCAGCGCCGATATCGGTTGATTGGCGGTCTTGTGTCCCGCCAATTAAAGACCAACTCAGTTGCGGTGAGTAGAACTATATGTTCACGTAAAAAGTACCAAAAGTCTGAGACCGTGATATAACATAACAAAGATAAAACAAGGATAATATTTTCATCATTAATTTCGTGTGCAGGTAGTTGTTGGGCTTTCTCAGCCGTGGCTGCTATTGAGTGCATCAACAAAATCAGAACCGGAACTTTGGTAAAACTTTCTGAGCAAGAGTTGGTGGACTGTGTTACTACTTGTTACGGGTGCAACGGAGGATACATGGACTATGCCTTTCAATGGGTGAAAAATAATGGTGGCATCACAAATTCGACCGACTATCCATACACCGGTTACCAAGGAACTTGCAACACCGTTAAGAAATCTCATCGTCAGGTTACCATCACTGGCTACGTCGGTGTCACCCCATACAGCGAGTATGCTCTCATGAACGCTGCTGCAAACCAGGTTGTTTCCGTAGCCATTGAAGCAGGTGGTTCTGCTTTCCAGCTTTACAAGAGTGGAATTTTTACCGGTCCATGCGGGACAAACCTAGACCACGGCGTGGCAGTAGTTGGATACGACAACAGCGCGACTACACACTATTGGATTGTCAGAAACTCATGGGGCACGTCTTGGGGCGAGTCCGGATACATAAGGATGAAGAAGGACATTTCTAGCACAGCAGGCTTGTGTGGTATTGCCATTGAGCCTTATTATCCTACAAAGTGATTTGAAAAGATGACAATGAGTCTGAGGAGGATGTTTATTGCTTTTCAAAGTGTAGTTGGTTGTTGCTTTAGCAACCACCAAGATGGTGAACGAATAAAATTCAATGTTTGTGTGCATTAGAAAGAATCTATCCTAAATAAAAATGATGCATGTTATTATCAACATAAGCTGTTGTCTCATTATGTTTTGTTTTATGAAGAATATCCTGAAGCTCGACATATTTCCCGTGGTTCTTTGCAGCCTAATTTAATTGCCTTCAAGTATTGATCTCGATGAATTCTTAACATGAATAACTAGGTACACTTTCTAGGGATATTATGTCGTGTTTAACAAGATTCTACGTAGATCATACACTTCTATACAAAAGAATATGCAATTTGCAAGTTAATTAACAAAATATGACTTAAGAAAAGTCACATATATGTGTGCCATCACATAAGAATTTTTGTATACATATTTTAAAGGTTATCCGAAAATATTACTTGCAATTGTCTTAGACAATTTGACGCCGAATGTTTATTTCTGCCTTCAAGACATGTCGTTGCAAATCTGCGTTTGCTAACAAAGAAATCATGCCAATGATCGAAGAAATACTTTATGTATAGAAATCTGAGTTTGTGCATCTGAAAATGAATCGGTCGAGGCATTTTTACATATAACCAATTTGTGGATCTAGAAATTGTACGAGCGAGTGAGTTAAAATATTATTTGTAGATCGTTCAAAAATAATTGCATGTTGTCCAATATTACAGTGTTATTGTAAGCAAGCATGTTGCTTTAAACAACCATTCGAGTTGCTTTTCTTGAAATTATATTATAACAATGTGATTTTTGTTTGCACTCACGTGATAAAGAAATAATGGCATCGTAAGTATTCCAATGAAGACACATATATATTGGGGCCTTCTTGAGTGCACAATATTTTTTTCCTTTTAGGATTTGAATCCATAAATAAGAAAATAATTGCATATCAGTAGTTTGTCACTTTTGAAATCCCAAATACGAACGAAATATCCAAAATACTAAAATTTTATTTTGTTTGCAAGACACAATGGTCCGCTCATAAAGGACTTCATTAAAGTGACACCTTCGAGAATATATTATTCAAAATCATCCAAGCACTTCTTATATGCGGTTGAATTTTGTAAACTCTCAAGAAAGATATTGCGACCTTTCCGAAGTAGTGTCACAACACAATAGCCGGCCGGAATTCAAAGTCAAATGTTACATATGTTTACAACTAGAAGATTGTTTTACCAATTACATGCTTCCAGAAGAAGAATCTAAGAAAAAGCATATATTTTCTACAATATTTTTTGAATTTAGCATTCCTCTTGCTTGCATGAGATTTTCCAACATAGGCAATACATTGTTGCTTCTTCTTATTATTTCTATCACTTGTGAAACATCTTGAATATTACATTGTTTTGCTGAAACTACTAAACAATCAAAGAATTATGGTGGTTTAGAGATTATCTATAAATACAATCTAGTAGCACACATTTCATTTCATCACCAAAAGAGAAATATATTGTCATCATAATCACAAATAAAGTTCAAACTTCATATTCTTTTTTCATGGCTTCTCGGACTCCTTTTGCGCATGCTGTATTCACGGGCATCGTCTTTGGCCTCTTATGCGGAGCTCTAATTTCCATGGCTTCTGCTAACGATGCAATGATGGGGGCATTTGAGAAATGGATGGCAGATTATAGTCGCGTATATGCAAGTGATGCTGAAAAGTCGCTTCGCTTCGAGGTGTTCAAGACCAACTTGCAGTATATCGAGTCCACAAACAGCCAACCCGGTCTTACATACAAACTCGGTCTTAATAAGTTTGCAGATCTTACAAACTCCGAGTTTATGGCTAAGTATGCTAGCTACGTTCCCCGAAATGGGCCGAAGAAATCAACTCCAACAAAGTATGCTACATCCGTGTCAGCGCCGATATCGGTTGATTGGCGGTCTTGTGTCCCGCCAATTAAAGACCAACTCAGTTGCGGTGAGTAGAACTATATGTTCACGTAAAAAGTACCAAAAGTCTGAGACCGTGATATAACATAACAAAGATAAAACAAGGATAATATTTTCATCATTAATTTCGTGTGCAGGTAGTTGTTGGGCTTTCTCAGCCGTGGCTGCTATTGAGTGCATCAACAAAATCAGAACCGGAACTTTGGTAAAACTTTCTGAGCAAGAGTTGGTGGACTGTGTTACTACTTGTTACGGGTGCAACGGAGGATACATGGACTATGCCTTTCAATGGGTGAAAAATAATGGTGGCATCACAAATTCGACCGACTATCCATACACCGGTTACCAAGGAACTTGCAACACCGTTAAGAAATCTCATCGTCAGGTTACCATCACTGGCTACGTCGGTGTCACCCCATACAGCGAGTATGCTCTCATGAACGCTGCTGCAAACCAGGTTGTTTCCGTAGCCATTGAAGCAGGTGGTTCTGCTTTCCAGCTTTACAAGAGTGGAATTTTTACCGGTCCATGCGGGACAAACCTAGACCACGGCGTGGCAGTAGTTGGATACGACAACAGCGCGACTACACACTATTGGATTGTCAGAAACTCATGGGGCACGTCTTGGGGCGAGTCCGGATACATAAGGATGAAGAAGGACATTTCTAGCACAGCAGGCTTGTGTGGTATTGCCATTGAGCCTTATTATCCTACAAAGTGATTTGAAAAGATGACAATGAGTCTGAGGAGGATGTTTATTGCTTTTCAAAGTGTAGTTGGTTGTTGCTTTAGCAACCACCAAGATGGTGAACGAATAAAATTCAATGTTTGTGTGCATTAGAAAGAATCTATCCTAAATAAAAATGATGCATGTTATTATCAACATAAGCTGTTGTCTCATTATGTTTTGTTTTATGAAGAATATCCTGAAGCTCGACATATTTCCCGTGGTTCTTTGCAGCCTAATTTAATTGCCTTCAAGTATTGATCTCGATGAATTCTTAACATGAATAACTAGGTACACTTTCTAGGGATATTATGTCGTGTTTAACAAGATTCTACGTAGATCATACACTTCTATACAAAAGAATATGCAATTTGCAAGTTAATTAACAAAATATGACTTAAGAAAAGTCACATATATGTGTGCCATCACATAAGAATTTTTGTATACATATTTTAAAGGTTATCCGAAAATATTACTTGCAATTGTCTTAGACAATTTGACGCCGAATGTTTATTTCTGCCTTCAAGACATGTCGTTGCAAATCTGCGTTTGCTAACAAAGAAATCATGCCAATGATCGAAGAAATACTTTATGTATAGAAATCTGAGTTTGTGCATCTGAAAATGAATCGGTCGAGGCGTTTTTACATATAACCAATTTGTGGATCTAGAAATTGTACGAGCGAGTGAGTTAAAATATTATTTGTAGATCATTCAAAAATAATAGCATGTTGTCCAATATTACAGTGTTATTGTAAGCAAGCATGTTGCTTTAAACAACCATTCGAGTTGCTTTTCTTGAAATTATATTATAACAATGTGATTTTTGTTAGCACTCACGTGATAAAGAAATAATGGCATCGTAAGTATTCCAATGAAGACACATATATATTGGGGCCTTCTTGAGTGCACAATATTTTTTTCCTTTTAGGATTTGAATCCATAAATAAGAAAATAATTGCATATCAATAGTTTGTCACTTTTGAAATCCCAAATACCAACGAAATATCCAAAATACTAAAATTTTATTTTGTTTGCAAGACACAATGGTCCGCTCATAAAGGACTTCATTAAAGTGACACCTTCGAGAATATATTATTCAAAATCATCCAAGCACTTCTTATATGCGGTTGAATTTTGTAAACTCTCAAGAAAGATATTGCGACCTTTCCGAAGTAGTGTCACAATAGCCGGCCGGAATTCAAAGTCAAATGTTACATATGTTTGCAACTAGAATATTGTTTTACCAATTACATGCTTCCAGAAGAAGAATCTAAGAAAAAGCATATATTTTCTACAATATTTTTTGAATTTAGCATTCCTCTTGCTTGCATGAGATTTTCCAACATAGACAATACATTGTTGCTTCTTCTTATTATTTCTATCACTTGTGAAACATCTTGAATATTACATTGTTTTGCTGAAACTACTAAACAATCAAAGAATTATGGTGGTTTAGAGATTATCTATAAATACAATCTAGTAGCACACATTTCATTTCATCACCAAAAGAGAAATATATTGTCATCATAATCACAAATAAAGTTCAAACTTCATATTCTTTTTTCATGGCTTCTCGGACTCCTTTTGCGCATGCTGTATTCACGGGCATCGTCTTTGGCCTCTTATGCGGAGCTCTAATTTCCATGGCTTCTGCTAACGATGCAATGATGGGGGCATTTGAGAAATGGATGGCAGATTATAGTCGCGTATATGCAAGTGATGCTGAAAAGTCGCTTCGCTTCGAGGTGTTCAAGACCAACTTGCAGTATATCGAGTCCACAAACAGCCAACCCGGTCTTACATACAAACTCGGTCTTAATAAGTTTGCAGATCTTACAAACTCCGAGTTTATGGCTAAGTATGCTAGCTACGTTCCCCGAAATGGGCCGAAGAAATCAACTCCAACAAAGTATGCTACATCCGTGTCAGCGCCGATATCGGTTGATTGGCGGTCTTGTGTCCCGCCAATTAAAGACCAACTCAGTTGCGGTGAGTAGAACTATATGTTCACGTAAAAAGTACCAAAAGTCTGAGACCGTGATATAACATAACAAAGATAAAACAAGGATAATATTTTCATCATTAATTTCGTGTGCAGGTAGTTGTTGGGCTTTCTCAGCCGTGGCTGCTATTGAGTGCATCAACAAAATCAGAACCGGAACTTTGGTAAAACTTTCTGAGCAAGAGTTGGTGGACTGTGTTACTACTTGTTACGGGTGCAACGGAGGATACATGGACTATGCCTTTCAATGGGTGAAAAATAATGGTGGCATCACAAATTCGACCGACTATCCATACACCGGTTACCAAGGAACTTGCAACACCGTTAAGAAATCTCATCGTCAGGTTACCATCACTGGCTACGTCGGTGTCACCCCATACAGCGAGTATGCTCTCATGAACGCTGCTGCAAACCAGGTTGTTTCCGTAGCCATTGAAGCAGGTGGTTCTGCTTTCCAGCTTTACAAGAGTGGAATTTTTACCGGTCCATGCGGGACAAACCTAGACCACGGCGTGGCAGTAGTTGGATACGACAACAGCACGACTACACACTATTGGATTGTCAGAAACTCATGGGGCACGTCTTGGGGCGAGTCCGGATACATAAGGATGAAGAAGGACATTTCTAGCACAGCAGGCTTGTGTGGTATTGCCATTGAGCCTTATTATCCTACAAAGTGATTTGAAAAGATGACAATGAGTCTGAGGAGGATGTTTATTGCTTTTCAAAGTGTAGTTGGTTGTTGCTTTAGCAACCACCAAGATGGTGAACGAATAAAATTCAATGTTTGTGTGCATTAGAAAGAATCTATCCTAAATAAAAATGATGCATGTTATTATCAACATAAGCTGTTGTCTCATTATGTTTTGTTTTATGAAGAATATCCTGAAGCTCGACATATTTCCCGTGGTTCTTTGCAGCCTAATTTAATTGCCTTCAAGTATTGATCTCGATGAATTCTTAACATGAATAACTAGGTACACTTTCTAGGGATATTATGTCGTGTTTAACAAGATTCTACGTAGATCATACACTTCTATACAAAAGAATATGCAATTTGCAAGTTAATTAACAAAATATGACTTAAGAAAAGTCACATATATGTGTGCCATCACATAAGAATTTTTGTATACATATTTTAAAGGTTATCCGAAAATATTACTTGCAATTGTCTTAGACAATTTGACGCCGAATGTTTATTTCTGCCTTCAAGACATGTCGTTGCAAATCTGCGTTTGCTAACAAAGAAATCATGCCAATGATCGAAGAAATACTTTATGTATAGAAATCTGAGTTTGTGCATCTGAAAATGAATCGGTCGAGGCGTTTTTACATATAACCAATTTGTGGATCTAGAAATTGTACGAGCGAGTGAGTTAAAATATTATTTGTAGATCATTCAAAAATAATAGCATGTTGTCCAATATTACAGTGTTATTGTAAGCAAGCATGTTGCTTTAAACAACCATTCGAGTTGCTTTTCTTGAAATTATATTATAACAATGTGATTTTTGTTAGCACTCACGTGATAAAGAAATAATGGCATCGTAAGTATTCCAATGAAGACACATATATATTGGGGCCTTCTTGAGTGCACAATATTTTTTTCCTTTTAGGATTTGAATCCATAAATAAGAAAATAATTGCATATCAATAGTTTGTCACTTTTGAAATCCCAAATACCAACGAAATATCCAAAATACTAAAATTTTATTTTGTTTGCAAGACACAATGGTCCGCTCATAAAGGACTTCATTAAAGTGACACCTTCGAGAATATATTATTCAAAATCATCCAAGCACTTCTTATATGCGGTTGAATTTTGTAAACTCTCAAGAAAGATATTGCGACCTTTCCGAAGTAGTGTCACAATAGCCGGCCGGAATTCAAAGTCAAATGTTACATATGTTTGCAACTAGAATATTGTTTTACCAATTACATGCTTCCAGAAGAAGAATCTAAGAAAAAGCATATATTTTCTACAATATTTTTTGAATTTAGCATTCCTCTTGCTTGCATGAGATTTTCCAACATAGACAATACATTGTTGCTTCTTCTTATTATTTCTATCACTTGTGAAACATCTTGAATATTACATTGTTTTGCTGAAACTACTAAACAATCAAAGAATTATGGTGGTTTAGAGATTATCTATAAATACAATCTAGTAGCACACATTTCATTTCATCACCAAAAGAGAAATATATTGTCATCATAATCACAAATAAAGTTCAAACTTCATATTCTTTTTTCATGGCTTCTCGGACTCCTTTTGCGCATGCTGTATTCACGGGCATCGTCTTTGGCCTCTTATGCGGAGCTCTAATTTCCATGGCTTCTGCTAACGATGCAATGATGGGGGCATTTGAGAAATGGATGGCAGATTATAGTCGCGTATATGCAAGTGATGCTGAAAAGTCGCTTCGCTTCGAGGTGTTCAAGACCAACTTGCAGTATATCGAGTCCACAAACAGCCAACCCGGTCTTACATACAAACTCGGTCTTAATAAGTTTGCAGATCTTACAAACTCCGAGTTTATGGCTAAGTATGCTAGCTACGTTCCCCGAAATGGGCCGAAGAAATCAACTCCAACAAAGTATGCTACATCCGTGTCAGCGCCGATATCGGTTGATTGGCGGTCTTGTGTCCCGCCAATTAAAGACCAACTCAGTTGCGGTGAGTAGAACTATATGTTCACGTAAAAAGTACCAAAAGTCTGAGACCGTGATATAACATAACAAAGATAAAACAAGGATAATATTTTCATCATTAATTTCGTGTGCAGGTAGTTGTTGGGCTTTCTCAGCCGTGGCTGCTATTGAGTGCATCAACAAAATCAGAACCGGAACTTTGGTAAAACTTTCTGAGCAAGAGTTGGTGGACTGTGTTACTACTTGTTACGGGTGCAACGGAGGATACATGGACTATGCCTTTCAATGGGTGAAAAATAATGGTGGCATCACAAATTCGACCGACTATCCATACACCGGTTACCAAGGAACTTGCAACACCGTTAAGAAATCTCATCGTCAGGTTACCATCACTGGCTACGTCGGTGTCACCCCATACAGCGAGTATGCTCTCATGAACGCTGCTGCAAACCAGGTTGTTTCCGTAGCCATTGAAGCAGGTGGTTCTGCTTTCCAGCTTTACAAGAGTGGAATTTTTACCGGTCCATGCGGGACAAACCTAGACCACGGCGTGGCAGTAGTTGGATACGACAACAGCGCGACTACACACTATTGGATTGTCAGAAACTCATGGGGCACGTCTTGGGGCGAGTCCGGATACATAAGGATGAAGAAGGACATTTCTAGCACAGCAGGCTTGTGTGGTATTGCCATTGAGCCTTATTATCCTACAAAGTGATTTGAAAAGATGACAATGAGTCTGAGGAGGATGTTTATTGCTTTTCAAAGTGTAGTTGGTTGTTGCTTTAGCAACCACCAAGATGGTGAACGAATAAAATTCAATGTTTGTGTGCATTAGAAAGAATCTATCCTAAATAAAAATGATGCATGTTATTATCAACATAAGCTGTTGTCTCATTATGTTTTGTTTTATGAAGAATATCCTGAAGCTCGACATATTTCCCGTGGTTCTTTGCAGCCTAATTTAATTGCCTTCAAGTATTGATCTCGATGAATTCTTAACATGAATAACTAGGTACACTTTCTAGGGATATTATGTCGTGTTTAACAAGATTCTACGTAGATCATACACTTCTATACAAAAGAATATGCAATTTGCAAGTTAATTAACAAAATATGACTTAAGAAAAGTCACATATATGTGTGCCATCACATAAGAATTTTTGTATACATATTTTAAAGGTTATCCGAAAATATTACTTGCAATTGTCTTAGACAATTTGACGCCGAATGTTTATTTCTGCCTTCAAGACATGTCGTTGCAAATCTGCGTTTGCTAACAAAGAAATCATGCCAATGATCGAAGAAATACTTTATGTATAGAAATCTGAGTTTGTGCATCTGAAAATGAATCGGTCG